>VYXB01001854.1:115935-131182 GCA_013397135.1 Pachyramphus minor | reverse complement strand
GATGTCCAAGTGTCCCTCCGAGGAGCTCCAGGCAGAGTTTCCCCGTCCAGTGCCGATGTTTTGGGTCTCCTAGTATGGATGAGCCCCCGCTCCCTCATGTCCAGCAGGAACACATTCCAGAGTGGGTTATTCCCTCTGGGAAGTGCAGAGGGAGCACTAAGGCCCTGCTGGGATCCAGGGATCTCCCCGTCCCTGGGAGCTCCAGGAAGGGGGCAGGAGAAGGCACAGGAAAGGCTCCTCAGCCTCTTCCTTCCTCCCTCATCCTGAGTCTCCCACCCCTCTGGAGCTGCCGTGGGCCCCATCCTGCTCCAGGGAACTCCTCCCTGTGTGACTCATCCCACCGGGATCCCCCTCCTCAGCCGGGTGACGCAAATCCTCCCACCCCAATCCCGGAGCCGGATTTAGAATGGATTCACTGCCGGAGCCAGGGAGGATCCGACGCCTCCGGCCGCCAGCGTGATCCCCACCAGGAATGGGGTGGGGATCCATCCCCGGGGGGCTGGGATGGAAATCCCACCCTGTTCCCACCTGTTGGAGCTGGGCAGAGCACAGGGATCGGTTCCCGGGATGGTGGGGATGGACGGGAGCGGGAATGGGGTGTCCAGCCTGGAGCTGCTCCCACGTGTCCCTCGTGCCAGCACTGTCACTGGGATGGGATGGGATGGGGTGGGATGGGATGGGATGGGATGGGATGACAAAAGATGGGATGGGGTGGGATGGGCTGCTATCCATGTGGGACCCCCACGGTAGCAATGCAAGGCAGGAGCTGGAGCAGCTTCCGGAGGCCCCATCCTGGATCCAGCCCTTCCTGACTGGTTTTCCACAGGATGGAAAGGGAGGAGATGGGTCCTGAGGTGGGAGGGTGGGGCTGGGAAGAGAATTCCCAGGATCCTGCAGCCTGGACCCCCTCCAGCATCCCTGGAATGGACTGAGAGGAATCAGGAGCACCTGGAGCATCAGGATGTGCTGGGAGCATGAGGAATCAGGATGCACTGGGAGAGATGGGATTCCTGGGAGGAGCACTGGGGTGCACTGGGAGAACAGGGAGCACTGGGATGCACTGAGCACCGGAATGCTCCAGGAGTACTGAGAGCTCTGGGAATAGTGGGAGCACCAGGATGCACTGGGAACCCTGGGATGCACCAGGAGCACAGGGATCCCCGGGAACACAGGGATGCTCCAGGAGCCCCGGGATGCAGCGGGATGCGCCGGGAGCCTCGGGATGCTGCCGTGCGGTCTGAAGGCTCCTCCTCGTGGCTCCGGGGGAGAACTGCCGGGATCGGCCGCCGGGAGAGCCCCGGGATACACGGGAGAGTCCTGGGATATGCAGGATAGCGCCAGGGCGCGGGACATGGAGCATCCCACCATCCCGGGAAACGTGGGCTGACGGGAACCCCGGGATGGGCCAAGACTCTCCCGGTCCCCGCAGCCAACTGGGACGGGACGGAGCCACATCCCGCCTCGCTTCCCATGGGAATCCCACCAGCGGGAAGCACGCTCCACACAGAGTCACGANGAGCTCTGGGAATAGTGGGAGCACCAGGATGCACTGGGAACCCTGGGATGCACCAGGAGCACAGGGATCCTCGGGAACACAGGGATGCTTCAGGAGCCCCGGGATGCAGCGGGATGCGCCGGGAGCCCCGGGATGCAGCGGGATGCGCCGGGAGCCTCGGGATGCTGCCGTGCGGTCTGAAGGCTCCTCCTCGTGGCTCCGGGGGAGAACTGCCGGGATCGGCCGCCGGGAGAGCCCCGGGATACACGGGAGAGTCCTGGGATATGCAGGATAGCGCCAGGGCGCGGGACATGGAGCATCCCACCATCCCGGGAAACGTGGGCTGACGGGAACCCCGGGATGGGCCAAGACTCTCCCGGTCCCCGCAGCCAACTGGGACGGGACGGAGCCACATCCCGCCTCGCTTCCCATGGGAATCCCACCAGCGGGAAGCACGCTCCACACAGAGTCACGAGCCACCCCGAAAGCGCCTGGAGCGCCACCGGGATCGGGGAATTCTGGGAAAGCTTCATGTTAACGCGTGAAATAGGATTTGAGGCCACGGTCCTGGATCCGGGTGTGGGAGTGAGGAGGGAGCGGAAAATCACAGCAATTCCTTCGTTTTTCCTTCTGCTGACACAGATATTGGAAATAAGAGGGAGAGAGGAGGAATGGGAACATCCAGGACCCTCAGGGCACCTGCACTTGCATTTCCAGAGAGCTGTGTCCCTTCCCACGATGCTCCAATGGATTGTTCCATATCTACTGTGTCCCCAGCCCAGCAGCTTGCTGCTTCTCCATGAAAAATGTCCCAAAAGCCATGGGAATATCCAGGAATCCCTCACTTCCAGATATCCCTGTGATATGGGGAGCCAGCAGAGATGGATTCCTGGATATTCTCATTATTTCAGGGACATTTCCCGTGGAAAACCAGCAGCCTCCTGGGCGGGGGACACAATGGATTTGGAACAATCCCTTGGAGCTTCCATGGGAAGGGACACGGCACCCTGGAAGTGCCAATGGATTGTTCCAAATCCATTGTGCCCCCAGCCCAACAGGCTGCTGTTTCTCCATAGCAAATGTCTCTAAAATAACGGGAATATCCAGGAATGTCTCCCTTCCAGACATCCCTGTGGCACTGCCAGACGCTGCTCCCTCCCTGGGGGACCAGCAGGGAGCAATTCCCGGGTATTCCCATTACTTTCCAGACATTCAAATCCCATTTGTCCACAGGAAATGGCCCTTTGAAGCGGTGGGAATATCCAGGAATCCCTCTCTGCCGGTGCCCACAGAGGGCCTGGCAGTGCCACAGGGATTTAGGAAAGCAGGGAGCAGGAGTGGGATTGGGGTTATTTTGGGAGCCCTGGGGTGGATGCACTTCCCTCATCCCCCTTCCCGCCTGATCCAGGTGGGATGTGCGGCCGAGGGGACCATTCCCAGATCTCCAGGCCCCCTCCCCACCTGGCTGTGCCCTCCAGCCGCAGCTCCACAAGGAAAAATCGATCCCTGGCTTCCAAAAAAAGCAGCTGCCGGTGGCTTTTTTTAGCAGCGCGTCCCATTTGCGTCCTGCTCCCGCCCGGCCCCGGGAGCCCGACCTCTGGCTAAATTAGCTGCGCCTTCCCGAGGGATATGGGCTGCAAAAAGCGGGAGGAGAGGCTGGTGGTGCTGGAATATTCCACCACAGCCACCCCATCCATCGCTCCCCGTGCGCCCCGCGGCCATGGATTTGTCCCGGTCCCGGAGCACGGCTGGGATCCAGCAATCCCAGCCCCTCCTTCCCCTCGGGATCCCTTGCCAGAGGGAATGGGGGATGTGGGAAGAAGCAGGAGCAGCCAGGGCTCTTGGGTGCCTTTGTCCCGAAGCAGGATAACACCCCAGGATGGGGAGGCGCTGAGCCTCTTTCCCTGCAGGAATCCCGCTCGTATCCCGTGGATTACGGAGGTGCCGAGGCGGGAGCAGAGCACACGGAATATTTAGGTCACAGTCAATGAGCTCCCTCATTAGTGCCTCTGGATCTGCTCCTACGCGGGGCTGGGGCTGGAAAATCAGCCTCTGCCTTCCCGGGAAGAGGATTTGGGAACCCCTAAGTGGAGGGAAAGGCTGATTGTTTCAGGGAGATCCAGGAGGTGGGAACACTGGAATTGTCAGGGATGGACGGACACACGGGGAGCAGTGGGAATAAGAGCTCTGACATCCTAAAATCACCTTTAATTCTGGAAATGTTTTGGTTTTGCCCTTTGTGAAAGGTTTTCCTGCGTTTCCCCCCCCACTCCAGGTGTTTCCCATCCCAGGTGTTTCCTGTCAGCCTCACACCTGGAGCAGGGAGGGTGGGATATGCCCTGATAAAAGGGGGATGAGGGGAGGGGAGGTTTTCTTGGGAAGCCTCTGGGAGTGCCTTGTTGTGCCAGTGGGGATGGATCCAGCCTGGGATTCTGGAGCTGCTGGAAGGTGAGTCTCCTCCTGGAGTGTGTTTGGGACACTATGGATGGAGCAGAATTTTTCTTCCCCCTTCTTCCCAGAGGATTTTTTTCCCCTGGCAGGGGCAGCAGGGTCAGGGAGGGGATTTCCCCCTCAATTCCACCTGGATACTGTATCCTCAGTGTAAGGAGCATGTGGAGCTGCTGGAGGAACTCCAGAGGGGGATATGGAGATTCCCAGGGGGCCGGGGGTGTCCAGCCTCGAGAAGGGAATGTTCCAGGGAAACGTTAGAGCCCCTTCCAGGGCCTAAAGTGGCTCCAAGAGGGCTGGAAAAGGGCCTGGAGTACCAGGACAATGGGAATGGCTTCCCACTGCCAGAGGGTGAGTTAAATGGGATATTGGGAAGGAATTCCTCCCTGGGAGGGTGGTGAGGCCCTGGAATGGATTTCCCAGGGAAGCTGTGGTTGCCCCATCCCTGGAAGTGTCCAAGGCCAGGTTGGAGCGACCTGGGAGGGTGGAAGATGTTGGGGTTGGAATTGGATGGGCTTTGAGGTCCCTTCCCACCCAAACCATTCCAGGATTCCAGGTGCTCGTGGGCACGAGGACACAGCCCTGGGATCCCTGTGGGCCTCTGGCAAGGGAAAACAGCGGGATGGCAGAGCCAGGGATGCTCCCCCACAGCTGGGAGAGCACAGCAGGGAATTTCTGACTGCTCGGGAGCACAACCGGCAGCAGGAGAACTCCTGAGGATGAGTCAGTGTCCCTGAAATCCAGGCAGGAAGCGTTTCAAGGAGAGACTCCGCAGCCGTGTCCGTGCTGTGAATCCAGAGCTGGTGGAATCTCTGCCGCAGGAATCCTGGAATGGGTTGGGATGGAAGGGATCTTAAATATCATCTCATTCCACCCTGGAAAAGAATTCCTTGGCTTCCAGCAGCTGCAGCGGAAAGCACAGGTGGCAGTGACTGATCCCCACAGCCGGCTGTACTGACAGGAAATCGGGAATGATTCTTCCCCACGTAATAGGGAGCAGGGAGTAGGAAATGGCCACAGGTGAGACCCTCGGAGTTCCAGTGTTATGGAATGCAGGGATACAAAAGAGCAGCAGGAGATGATCCAGAACATTAATCAACCCCGAAATGTAGGGAGGAGAATCCTGGAGTTTAGATGAGAGGGATCAGGGGTCACTAAAGAGGGATCGGGAGGGCTGGAGGCCTCCTCCGTGCCAGAGGGAAGCGGAAAGAATCCAGGAACAAACCCTTGGGAAAAGGGGGTGGAGCAGAATGTGCTTCCCCTGAAAGTCTCCCCGCGTTCCAGGCTGGGTTGGGTTGGAAGGGGCATTAAACTCATCCCATTCCAGCCCCAAACTCTTCTGCTATCCCAGGTTGCTCCAAGCCCTTTTCCAACCCGGCCTGGGACACTTGCAGGGATGGGGCAGCCGCAGCTTCCCTGGGAAACCCATTCCCAGGAAGGCTTTCTTCCCAGTATCCCACCTCAATCCACCCTTCTGCAGTTCTACGTAGTTCCCACTTGACCTCCAGCCGTTCCGTGGCCCGGGAGCACCCGGAGCAGGGATGTGCTCGGGAAGCAGTGACTCCGTGTAATTGGTGTCACTGGGAGCAGCCAAGGCCTTTGAGATGAGTAATTCCAGCGGCTCCATTGGGAAAATCAGGCTCTCCAGGTCCTGCCAAGCTCATTTACAGGATGAGCCTGGCGCAACCAGAGCCGCTGTGCCAGGATCCCGGCAGCTGGAATGTTGGCGTGTCCCTGGCTCTGTGCCCGCCAGGGGTGGACACGGCACAAATCCCAGTCCCTCTTCCCAAAAAAAAAAGAGGGATTTGCTGTCCCAAGTGTCTGTTAGCACCTGGCAGAAGGGATGGAGCACACGGAATTCCTTGTGGATGCGGAGGAAAGCAAAAAGTTTGGGACAACATCCTATTTTTTGGTAGGGTGTGTGTTTGTTTTGGAGGGTGTCCTCGGGATCCTGGCGTTTGTAGGGTGAGGAGAGAGGGCTCATCCCAAATACTGGAGTCTTTCTGTGCTTGGACGAGCTCTGTGAGCTCCTGGACACCTGTGTGTGGGATGATCCAGGCTGTCCTGCAGGAATTCCCGTGGCTGTAAGGCACTTCTCCGCTCGGGAGAGGGCTGTCAGTGTCCTGGGATGGGGTGGGATTGGCTGCACTTCAGTTGGAGCGGAAGGAAAAGAGGAGAGAGGGGGGAGACCCCTTGGAAAACTGCCTGTTGCTCTAAGGGATGGGGAAAGAGGTGCTTGGATGACTGGGAAGGGACAGGCTGCAGTGGGAGCAGCCCATGGAATGTGAGCCATGCTGATGTACTCGTATCTTCTCCAAGGTGTCCCATGGCTCCTTGGCTTTTCCAGAAATGTCTTTGTCTCAGCAGCAGCCCTTGGAGTTGAGCATGGAATGTGGGAGCTGCTGATCCCTGGGGCTCCTTGGAATGTGGCTCTGGAGGTGGAGCTGCCCACACAGCCCATGGAAGGGGCTGGTACTCCCACTTCTCCTGCTCTTCTTCCCTCTCTGGGAATCCAAAGGAAATCCAGAGGGTGATGGTGGCATGTCCTGTGTCCTTCTTCTGATTCCCAGAGAAGCTGTCCCATCCCTGGAAGTGTTCAAATCCAGGTAGGATGGGGCTTGGAGCAGCCTGGCCTAGTGGGATGTGCCCTTGCCCGTGGCAGGAGCTGGAATTCCACAACCTTTCAACCCAACCCATTCTGGGAGCCCAGGATACGAAATCCAGGGGTGTTTTCCATGTGCTGGCTGCTCCTGGCACAGGGATGTGGAGGTGCTCTGTGGCTGGAGCAGATTCCTCCTCTTCCCCATGGGAGTGGGAGCAGAGCAATCCCATGGGATGCCCCTTGTCCTGCTGCTCAGGACTTCTGTCCATCTGTGAGACATGTGGGATTGCTGGGAATGAGCCTGGTCAGGGCCCTTCCTGGGCACTGAACTTCTGGGATCTGCAGCTCCATGTGGGGGGATTCCCCATCCAAGAGGTTCCTGGCATCAGTTGGGATGGCGGAGTTACAATGGCTGCTTCCAGAACTCTCCCTTCAGAGAATCCTGGAATGCTTTGGGTTGGAAAAGACCTTACATCCCATGTAGTGCCACCCCCTGCCATGGGCAGGGACACTTCCCACTTTCCCAGCTTGCTCCAACCTGGCCTTGGACACTTCCAGGGATGGGGCAGCCACAGCTTCCGTGGGAAATTGATTCCAGGGCCTCCCCACCCTCAGAGGGAAGAACTGCTCCCCAGTATCCCATCTCACTCCCCTCTGGCAGTGGGAAGCCATTCCCTGGTGCTCCAGGCCCTTTTCCAGAGTCCCTCTCCAGCTCTCTTGGAGCCCTTTTAGGTCCTTCCTTCCCAAACCCCTCTGGATTTTACCCTGTGGTGGTGCCTGGGGCCAGTCCAGGGTGGGCAGATGTTCCCTAAACTCACAGCTCTTCCCATTGGACCGCTCATCCCTCAAATCCCATCCACACTGCTGCCTGTCTCCACTTCCAAGGGTTTTTTTTTCCCTCTTTTCTCTCCAGCTCCTGCTTTCAGAGCCTTGTTTGTGGCTGTCAGGATTTGACAGACTCTTGGCAGCTCTCCCTCACGCCAGGAATGACACGGGAGTGGCAATTCCCACCCTCTCCCTGCTTTCCCCCGGCCCTGTCACTGCCCGAATCTTGCAGGGAGCCTTTTCCTCGGGATCCAGCAGAGCCCTGGCGGAGGGATGGCAGCGGGAGCCAAGAGGCTCAGATGGTTGGAAATGTCAGGGAGAGGTGGGAACGTATCCCGGAGATGGCGAGACCGGCAGCGCTGGGAATTCACAGCCAGACGCTGCTCCAGAGCTTTTCCCTCTCTCCGTCCCTCTCCATTGTCCCAGGGACTCACCCAGGGATGACCCCGTGGCCTCTGGAGAAAGGCAGCGGGATGAGAGGCTGGAAGGGGGAATTCTTGATGGGCAGAAGTGCAAATGCATCTTGGCTCCCGCTGCCTCCGTGACCTTTTCCAGTCTGACATGATCCATCCTGACACTCGGGGGCGGAGGGAAGGGGGAATCAGTCACCTCCTGGTTCCTGCCACCTCCCAAAAAAACACTTGGAATTGCTGGGAGCCCCGGGTTCTGAGTTCCAGCCATCTGTCCCAATTCCCTTGGCAGCCACTCGTCCTTTGGGAAGTGTCTGAGGTGGATTCTGCCCGTCAGACCCTCTCCCACTTCGCTTTTTCCTGCCTCTGGATCCTCCCTGTCTCCTGTGGCTGTGGCACAGAGTCCTGACTGTGGAGCAGGCTCCCCTCCCACGCCGGGAATTCTCGGGTGGGGGGTGTTTGCTCACATTCCTGCTGCCATTTCCTTTCCAGCCTCATCTTTTCCAGTTCCTTCTCCTTCAGAGAATCCTTTGGGCTGGAAAAGCGCTCCGAGGTCATGGATTCCAACTCTTAACCCAGTGGATCTGCCACCACTAATGCATGTCTCCAAGTGTCACATCCATCTTTTAAATCCCTCAGGGATGGGCACTCCATCACTGGAGCCTGTTCCAACCCCTTCCATGAGGGAACTTCCCCTGACATCTGACCTGGCTCAACTTTAGTTCGTTTCTTCTTGTCCTGTATCTTGTTTCCTGGGAAAATCCAGACCCCCACCTGGCTCCAGCCTCTTTCCAGGGAATTGTGGAGAGTGGGAAGACGGCCTACCCCAGTCCTCCTTTTTTCCAGGTGAAGAGAAAATTCCCTGTTGCATTTTACGGGCTTGTCCAAAAGGGAGCTGCTCTCTGCAAGGGAAAACTGAGAAATTCTCCATGGGATAATTATTCCAGGTTCTTGCTCTTTGAGGCAGCCTCTGCTTTGCTCTGAGGCCCCTCTCCCATGTTCCTGCTGGGATGTGACCCCAGCCCCTGTGCCAGGGCTTTGTGGAGGAGCTGGCCTTCAGGAGTGCCAGGATTTAGGATCTCAGTGGGAAGCAGAGGCTCCAGGCGGGAGCGGAGCCTCCCCCTCTGGCACTTCAGAGCTGGGATGGAGCCAAGTGGGTCAGGAAAGGCTTTGAGGTCCGAGGGAACTGGGGAATGGCCCTGGAGCCTGGTGGGAGGAGTGGGAACAGAGCCAGGGGCAGGAATCCTTCCTTGAAAGCCTCCTGTTCATCCAGCTGCCTCCAGAGGCAGGAGCAGCATCCTGAGGAAGCAGGGAAAGGGAAGGATTGGAACTAATGGAATTACCCAAGTGGCTCCAGCTGCTGCTCTCTGCTTGCATCCGGCTGATGTCCGGAGATGTGATCCATGGGGAACGGCATCCTCCATCCTCGCTGGGTGCCTGCATCCAACTGCAACATTCCAGGTTTCCTCGGGAGACGGGGAGGGGCAGAAGCCTTGGAACTCTGACACTGCTTCCCTGGAGCACTGACAGGCACAGCACAGCTGGGCCGTAAAACTCCCACCCCTGCCACATTCCCATCGCAGGAAGCTCCTGAAAACCGGGAAGCAGCCCATCCCTGGGCTGAATTCCCATGGTTTGCTGGCTGGGCCGGGGAAGTTGTGCCAATGCCACCTGAGCAAATCCCACAGAGCCCTGGGAACAGGCCAGTTCTGCCTGCGGGGGTGAACTCATCCCACATCCCTGTGAAATCCTGATTCATCCCTGGGCTGGAGCTCTCCTTCCAGAGGAGGTTGGAGCCAAGGGCATTGGAGAGGTGGGTGGGCAGGAGGGATCAACACGGGGGAATTTTGGCGGGGGTGAAGCTGATAAGGACAAGGCCACCTCATCCCTGGGATTAGGGAGGGCTGGAGCCGGGATCAAACCCTGCTGACTCGTGGGATGGCAATTCCTCCCCCTGAGCCTTTGGGATTGATTTCCATGCCTGGTTTGTCTTTTTATCCCCAGGAGGAAAATTTCAGCTGAGGAAAGAGGAGTTTGTTCGACTGCTGGAGAGGCCACCTGGAGCTGCCAGGCAGGAAGATTCCCTGAGTTCTGCTGGGCATGGTGAGAGATCCCAGTGAACTGTTATTTAACATTCCTTTTCCGTGGCCATGGCTCTTTCCCAGGGAGAAATTTCTGGGCTGAGGAGTCACAGCTTGGATAACGCTGGATAATGTCCTTGGGAAGGGGGAAGTGGTGGCAGGATTGATTGGAGCCTTGGCTTCCAGAGTTAAATCTGGCACAAATTGAGCAAAGCAGCTGGAAAGAGGAGCTTGTGCTTGGAATCCTGAGGAGCGAGGGCTGTGCTGAATTCCCGACCACAGCCTGGGGGAGAAACCCTTTCCAGGCTCTTTTTTTGTGGAGTCCAAGAAATCCATGTGTGTTTACTACATGCCAAAAGCGTGGGAATCTTGGAAAAGGGGGGGATCCTGCAAGGAGAGAGGCTTGGGGGCTGGAAAAGGGGTCTCAGCTGATTCTGGAGTGGGAGCTGTGGTTGCTCCACCCCTGGAAGTGTTCCAGGACAGGCTGGATGGAGCTTGGAGCAGCCTGGGATAGTGGCAGGTGTCCCTGGATGGGATTTAAGCCCTTTCCAACCCAACCCATTCCAGGATTTTACACCTGATCTCCCCGTGTCCCTGGCAGAGGTTTCCCACTTTCACGAGGAAAGAGGCCCTGCCTTTAGGAGCATCCCAGCCCCTGGGGTGCCAATCCAAGCTGGAATCTGGGCCTTTGGCTTGTCCAGGATCATGTCTCCCCAGGTTTGGCTTCAATTGGAAAGTCTCATCCCCAAATTAACTGGTTTTTAGGGATTCAGGTTCAGAGCTGGGGCAGGAGGGAATCCTGGGTTGCTACAAAGGCAGGAACAGGGAGCAAGGATGGAGTGGGAGCTGGACTGGGATCAAACACCTTCCCTGCAGTGCCCTGAGACTGGGAACATGTGGAATATGGGAAGCAGCAGCACCCCTTGTCCCGCTCCCAGCTTTCCATGGGCTGTGCTGCCGATGTGTGATTATCCCTGAGGATTATAAATAGAGATTATATAATGGGATGATGTAACGTTAATAGGGCCATACCAACCCTGCAGTGCTACAGTCCATGGCCACACCACATCCCAGCACGGGAGCACCTTCCTGCCACACCTCACGTGTCACACACAGGAACACAAAGCACAGTTTCCATTCTGTCCATGACGAATTAAAGTGCCTGTGATGTCACTAATTAGACCTGTCATTAATTAGACCTGTCACTAATTAGAACAGTGTCGCTGATACCCCCAGTAACCTTCCATCACAACCCCACCTGTGGCTCTCCCAATGTTTGTGAAATGCCCCAAGTGTCCCCCCAGCCCGGGGGGAGGGCGGATGCAGAGCCCCAACCAGGTGGGATTGGGGAACAGCTGCAGTTTGGGATCCCTCCCCTCCAAATCCTGGTGCTGGAGGATCCATGGGAAGCAGATCCAGCTCGAGGGGGGGATTTTGGGAGCACGGGGAGAGCTGGAGAAGTGTCTCCGTTGGGATGAGGGGATCCAAGGGAGGTTGGGTGCTGCCCCTTCCCTGCGGCGCTGCTGCTCCTGTGCAGGGCCCTTGGGAACGGCCCTTCCCTGCCTCGGGAATCTCATCCCGCTGCAGGGCCTGGAAAAGCCTGAGACAACGTGGAGGGACGTGGAAATCCGGGCAGAGAGGGTTTTAGGGGAGAGATCTGCTGGATAACCAGGGATTTGAGGAGTGGGAGCAGTTTAGAGATGCTTTGGATGGAGGGGGGTGGCTCCGGTGGATTGTGGGTTGGGAATCACGCTGGGAAGGCACAGCCACCGTGGGAATGGGAGCAAAGCCAGGCAACTCCCCCTTGGTGAGATGGGAATGGGCACCAGGGATACATTTGGCTTTGGATTTTAAAAGCAGCTCCCAAATTCTGGCTGTGTCCAGCATTGGCATCATCCCTGTGGTGGTTCTGTGATTTGGTGGGAATTTTCCATGGAAATATGTTTGGCTGGACAGAGGAAACAGCCTCAGGTTGTGCCAGGGGAGGCTCAGGTTGGATATCAGGGAAAATTTCTCCTTGGAAAGGATTGGGACAGGCTCCAGTGGCGGGGTCCCCATCCCTGGTGGGATTTAAAATCCCTGTGGATGTGGCCTTGGGAATGTGGATTAGTGACAGCCTTGGCAGTGCTGGGAAAAGTGGTAGGATATCATAGGACTTTTCCAATCTAAATTTCCAATCCAGGTTATTCAATAACCAGTATTTCCAAGGGAGTGATAGGTGGTGGGGGAGGGGCTGGGACTTCTCCCTCTGAAGGCAATATTGGGATAATGCTGCTGCCCTTCTTCTGGGAATGAGCACACCAAAACCACCTTTCCAAGGCACTGGCTGCCATCACCCCTTGGAATTCAGCCCTGGGAATGGACCTGGGGCTGCTCCAGGGGTGACAGGGCTCAGCCTGGTTTTGCTGGGATAGAGCAGGAGAGAGGAGGGGTTCTGGATAACTGGGATGTTGGAATCCCTGCTCCAAGGAGAACTGTTAACACAATTTTGCTGTGGTTTTATTGCTCCTAAGGGAGCAGTCCCGGGAGTCTGGCAGGGCTGGGATGGAGGAGGAGGAGAAGGGCTCCTTACTCCAGGAGGAACAGACTCGGGCTGTAAAGGGGAGCGGGATTTGGGAGCAGGGAGATGGGAAGTGCTGTGCCTGGGGGCCGTGGGAATGAAGCCAAACGGGACAAGGATGATGATAAAAAGCTTCCTGTGTTTCCCAGCTCTTCCTGGGAGCCCGGGGCTCCCGGCTTTGTACATTTGGGAGCCTTTTTCCTTGCCCAAGTTTCCCGGAGAGTTTTGCTTTCAGGTTTAGGAGGATCCTTACCCCCCGGATCCATGTGCTTTTTTTCAGGATCAGCAGAGCTGGATGGGGTTTCTGTGGATTGCATCCCTCCTGGAATGTTACAGGGATCTCCAGAGCTTTGCTAAGACTCCCCCCAGTGCTCTGGACTTTCCCTGGGAGCTGATTCCAAGGGATTCCAAACCATGTGCCTGAGGAATGCCACGCTCCAGCCTGGAAAAAAACACAGACTCCTCCCTGGCCTCATATTCCCAGGTCATTCCTGCACAAGCAGCCCAGATCCATGCAGGGGTGAGTAAGGAATAACAATTCCTTAATCCAGTCTTGCTGCCAGAGGTTTTATTGGGAAGTGGGTGGTGATGTCCTGCTGCATCCGAGTTATCCACAGGGATAACCCAGCTGACAGATGTCTGGGATGCTCTAATTCTCCTCCATGTCCCTCTGGAGATGCAACATTGTCCTGGATCCCGGGCCGTCTCTGTATCCTGGGCATTTAAAAGGAAATGTTCCTTTTCTACAGGTTGGAAAACTCTTAAATCCGTGTTTTTGCTCCAGAGGTTGTAGGATTCTGGTGGGATAAATGGGGGACTTGGTGGTCCCATCTTTTGTGGTGGGATCACATTAATCAATGCCAAATTAATGTCTTAATTAAGCAGTTTTTGATGGCAAATAGTTATTATCCCAAGTGCTTTGCTCCCCATTTTCCATCTTGGGACAAGGGGCAGAGACGGAATTTCCAGGGAATGTTACATCCTTCCCTTGGTACTTCGGGGAGTGTCAAGGCAACCAGTTGATCCAAAACAATCCAAATGTGTTCGTAAACTGTGTCACTTCCACGTGGGATTCTGGAAACAGCGCCCTGAGGATAACTGGGATGAGTCCTGGGGCTGGAGCTGGGCTCGAAATGTGGGATGGCCCTTGGATTCCAGCAGTGCTCGGATGGAGCCGGACACCAGGAGCTGCTGGAATGCAGAAAGCCGGAGCTGCATCCAGTTAATTGCCTCTGAGGATGTGGATACGCTAATTAGCAGGATCTGGCTTGGGATGGGCTGTATCCTGTCTCTGGAAAAGCCTTGCACACTGGCTGGAATGTGCTGCATCCCACCTCTGGAAAAGCCTTGGATGGGCTGGGCCCCACCTCTGGGAAAGGCTGGGCTGTATCCCATAGTTTAAAAAGCCTGGAAGAGCTTCTGACTGCATTTCCATTAACAAAATGGTCATTTATAGTTTCCCTGGAATTTCTGCCTCTCTCTGCTCTATTTTCCTTAACAGAACGATCATTTACAGTTTTCCTGAGGTCCTTCCTTCTCCCTGCTCCAGGTTTCAGGGCTTCCAGGAGCCTCTTCCCGCCGATGTGCTGCAGGATAAAATGCTGCCTCCAAACACTATATTTGGCACCAGCTTTTCATCCAAACCGGAGCCACTTTGCACCTGTCTGGGGAGATAAAGGGCCGCAAAATGAGCCGTGAGTGGGATTTTTCCGCCTGAACGGGACACAAAGGGCGAGGTACAAACGGAGCCGGAGCTTCAAAGCCTTCCCTGCCCGTTCTCCCCCCTCTGCCAGAGCTGCTTTGTTTCCAAGGTGTGCTGAGATCCCCCGGCAGACCCTTGGAAGGCGGCTCTGCTGCAATTCCCTGTAGGATGAGCTTTTCTGGGACGTGGATTTAGAGGGTTTTAGCTATTTTTTTTCCTGGGTTTTGTTGTTTGTTTTTTTTTTCCAGCACCAGCAATGAAATTGTGTCCTTGGGTGGTGCTTGGAAGGTTGAGGGGGTTCCCTGTCCAAGGGGAGATCCTTGCCCTCCTTGCCAGGGGATGTGTCCATGTGTTCATCCCTAGGAGGGTTTTGTCAGGAAGAGGGAGATTGGTTGTGGCATTAGAGCTCATCCCCTAAACCTTCACTGTCCCAGGTCGTTCCAGCCTGGCCTTGGACACTTCCAGGGATGGGGCAACCATGGCTCCTCTGGGAAATCCACTCCAGGGCCTCATCACCCTCCCAGGGAGGAATTCCTTCCCAATATCCCATCTAACCCACCTCTGGCAGTGGGAAGCCATTCCCCCTTGTCCTGCTGCTCCAAGCCCTTTTCCAGCTCTCCTGGAGCCCCTTCAGGTTCTGGAAGGGGCTCTAAGGTCCCCCTGGAGCCTTTCCTTCTCCAGGCTCCCTGGGTAGTTTTGCACAAGGAAGGGATGTTGGAAGAGCCGCGGGTGTGGTGGAGGGAGACTTTATCCCTCTGCACTGGTCCCTCCCAGGAAGCTGGAATCAGTTGGGATCAGGCTCTTCTCCCAGGGGACAGGGCAAGAGGGAGAGGCCTCAAGCCGTGTCAGGGGAATTCTGGTGGGATTTTCTGATGGAAAGGGTTGCCAGGCTCTGGAACGGCCCAGGGATGTGCTGGAGTCCCCGTCCCCGGAGGTTGATCCCAAGGAAGGATTGGACGTGGCACTTTGTGCCATGGGCTGGGGGACAGGGCGGGTGTTGGGTCACGAGTTGGATTCCAAGATGCTGGAGGTCTTTGCCAACCGAACTGATCCCGTGTTTCCCCTCTTGTCCCCCGTTTACTCCCTTCTGCCCCCCCATTATTGCCCCCCCCATTATTGCCCCC
>VYXB01001854.1:94261-115255 GCA_013397135.1 Pachyramphus minor | reverse complement strand
GGGTGAGCGCAGGGAAGGGCCGGGGAAGGAGCCGGGAAGGAGCGGGGTGAGCACAGGGAAGGGCCGGGGAAGGAGCAGGGAAGGAGCGGGGTGAGCACAGGGAAGGGCCGGGGAAGGAGCCGGGGGGTGTCGGCGCTGCCGCCGCTCGGCTCCTGCTGTTGGCCTCTCTCTCCCCCCGGGAAAGGCGCTTCCCTCGTGGCCTGAGCTCCCGGGGCTTCCCGGGGCGCCGCTGGAGAAGCCGCCGTCCCTCCCGCCCCGTCCGCATCCTTTGGGCTCGGGCGCCGGGCCGGGGAAAGCATCCAGAGCCGCTGGATGGGATGCGCGGGCGGAGGGAGAAGCTGCCGCTGGATGTGGGTGTGACACAGGGATTCTCGCCCTCTCCCGGCTTTCCTGGCTTTCCCCGCAGGGAATGGTCCCTGGCCGGCGGATGCGGAGCCCTGAAATTCCCCAGCCGGTGTATCGGGCAGGGATAGATCCCTGCGAAAGCGAGGGAGGTGCCGCTCCGAGATCCTTGGAGCTNAAGGAGCCGGGGGGTGTCGGCGCTGCCGCCGCTCGGCTCCTGCTGTTGGCCTCTCTCTCCCCCCGGGAAAGGCGCTTCCCTCGTGGCCTGAGCTCCCGGGGCTTCCTGGCTCCCCGCTGGAGAAGCCGCCGTCCCTCCCGCCCCGTCCGCATCCTTTGGGCTCGGGCGCCGGGCCGGGGAAAGCATCCAGAGCCGCTGGATGGGATGCGCGGGCGGAGGGAGAAGCTGCCGCTGGATGTGGGTGTGACACAGGGATTCTCGCCCTCTCCCGGCTTTCCTGGCTTTCCCCGCAGGGAATGGTCCCTGGCCGGCGGATGCGGAGCCCTGAAATTCCCCAGCCGGTGTATCGGGCAGGGATAGATCCCTGCGAAAGCGAGGGAGGTGCCGCTCCGAGATCCTTGGAGCTGGGAGGCCGCCAGGCTGCTCCGCCAGGAATTCCCGCCGTGCCCGGTTCTGGGGATTAGCCCCTGCTGGGGTGCCTGGGGCAGGCTTAGGTTGGCACTTGGAAAATGGGAATTGCGGAGCCTGTGGGTCGTGGAGAAGCGGGATGGTCCTTGAGGATCGTTCCCGGGTGGGAAATCACCCCGTGATTCCCAAAAGTGGGATATATTATAACCTTGGGACAGTGTTCAGAGGTTGGGCTGGAAGCTGCAGAACTCCTGGATGGATTAAAGGAAATGGATCCAAGGGAAAGGAAAACCAATCCCAAAGTGGGAACTTTACTCTCCCAGCTGGATATAACTTCGTGGAGATGAATTCCTGCCTCCTTTTCCAGGTGGATAGGGAAAAAAACATCCAAATTTGTGTGGTCAGGAGGAAAGTTCTTAAGTTTTGGTTGGGAACAATGAAATTGCGGGAAGTGGCTTTGGGAAAGCTTTGATCCCTGGGTTTTCCTGGCACTGGCACCAATGGAAAAGGCTTTCCAAGCAGGAAATGTGATCCAGGTGAAGGTGTTCGGTGTCCCAGGTGTTGGTTTTCAGGGTCATGAAAGTTCCTTTGCTCTTAAAGCTTCTGGTGGAATTGCAGCTGCGCCCTGGGACTGTGTCGGCTTGGATTGGGAATGGCTCCGGGGGGTCTGGAATGGCAAACAGGGACAAAATCTTGGAACAGCATCTGATACCTTGTAAATAATAGAAACAACCTGGAATTTCTCCAGCCAGAACCAGAGAGGAGCGGGGGAAATTTCCCCCTTGAAATCGGGATTTAAATGAGAAATTTGGGATCCGGTTTTGCTCCGTAATGTGCTGGAGAGTCAGGATTTCAGGCTGAAGGATAATGGATACATACTGCAGGTACTGGTTTTGTTAGTGCTGACCTAAAAAACCTGGATTTGATCCCAATTCCGGCTTAAGGCACTGGGACCTGCAAAATCCAACCGGAACCCCAGGAAAAGGCATAAAATTCCCGAGAGTTCCGTTGCCTGTGGGAAAGGGGCAACGAGGAAGAGAAACCTCCCTGTTCCTCTTCCAGAGAGTCGGGAAATAATGGGGCTAAAATTCAGGAACTGAGGGAGGGAAGTGGGAAAATCCCCCTTCCGAGGCCAAAAGATATCCTAAAAAATTAGGGAAACTGGGGAAAGCGAAGTGGGATTAACTGGGAGTTAATTCCTCCAAACGAGGGCACTTGGAGTTCTGAGCTGCAATATCAGGGATGGCTTTGCAGAAATAGGATTAAATCCCTTTCCCAAGCTTTTGTGCCGTAGAAAAACCCTCCTTAATGCTGATTTTTGGAGGGTTGGGGGGTTTTTCCAGCAGCTGGAAAAATGTAGGAGGGAGAAGTGTTAAAATTTGAGGCTGGAAAACAGCTTGGAAAAGCTCCCAGTCTTTCCTGAGGCTGGGAATTATTTATTAAACTTCCTTGGATTAAACCAGCACCGATTCTGGTTCAGCAATGACATCCCTGTCTTGTCTGAAGGTGGTGTTTTGTTTTGTTGTTTTTTTTTTTTTGAATTAAGACTTTTTTGGGAATTAAACTGGAACCAGCAGCTTTATTTTGGGAACGTGCACCTGCTTGTCCTTCCCCCTCCCGTTCCTTCATTCCCAAATAAATAATATTTGCTCCCAAACTCTGCTCCCAACAGGGATCCAGCTGATCCAGAGGAGCATCCCGAGCCAGATTCAGGCCTGGAACGTGAGGAAATTCCGTAGAAAGATGCAGCAGTGGAGATGGGGTGAGTGAAACCATTTAAATCCTCTCTTGGAGCTGCAGGCCTGGAATTCTTCGGGAGAAAGGGGCCGATGAAAGTGTCCTTTGTGCCGCGGGACAAACAGACTTTTGTGGGATCTGTGGAGAGCTTGGAGTGTTTATTCCTGCTGGGATAGTTGGGAGTCAGTCAGACTCTTCGCTCAGAGCCAGTTTGAGCTGGTATTTCCTTGATAAATCCGTGGTACTGTTAATTTGGGGATGTTGTTTTGTGGCTCTCAGAAGAGAAATCGGAGTGGGGGGAAAAAAGCTGGAGAATTTTCCAGGTGCGGCAACCTGGGACTTTGAGGGTGGAAGAAATTGGGATGGTTTTCCAGGTTTTGGTAAGAAATGGGAAAGTTGGCTGGATTAAAATGGGATTTCTGTGTGTTTTAAGAGCACGGGGAGTTGATGCCGAGGTGTTTGTCCTGGTTTTTTTTTTTTGGTACTGGAAGCTGGAAAAGGTTTTTTTATGGAATTAAATGCGTGTGAAATGTGCCTATAGCTGATGAAAAGTTCCCATAAAACAGGGGATTATTAATGAACTTAAGTAATCGAAACGTGGCTCAAATTTTAGGAAGGATCATGTGGAACTTAGGATGTAATGGATATCCTGGGAGCAGCAGGAAGTGGGAGAATCCTGCTCTAGACCCTGCAAAATATGGGGTAAAAAGTGCTGCTGGAGTTCCTGGGGGATTTGGGATAAAGGATGGAATTCCTTTAGGAACATCCCTCTCTCCTCAGAGATTTCTGCTTTACCTTCTTCCTTTTCCTTCCTTTCTTTCCTCCTTCCACTGGATCCCTTACCTGGGACTTCCTTTGAAAGGATGTCCAGCTAAAAGATGGAATTGGAGTATTTGCCTCTTCCTTGCAGCAGGAATAGAAAATCCTGTCAGGAATTCTGTCCTGGGCTCCTGAGCCCTGAAGTTCCAGGCTCTTTTTAAACTCAAATCCTTACCTGACCAGACTTGTGCTCCTGCAGATCCCTGGAAATCCTCTTCCCAGCCCATCCACAGGCATTTCTCTCCCTCTTTTTCCCGTCTCCTTCAGCTTTACTTCAAATATCTGATGGAATTGCATGAAAATTCCCAACTTTTCATTCTCTCCAAACTGCGATTTTGGCTCCTGGCCATGGAATTTTTTGAATTCCCTTAGTGTGGAATTAAAAGTAAGTGTGTTCCTTGGGATGGTTTGGAGCTCCATAAGGATTTTCCCCTGAAAACAGTACACCGGGGGCACTTTGGAGTCTTAAATTCCAAGTTTCCTGGTGTTTTTCATTTTCCATTTCACCCAGCAAAGGTCCCAGTGCAACTCCTGGATAATCCATAGATGTGGGAATGCCACCTTAAATAGGTGATCTGAGCGTTTTCCATGGGTTTTTTCCTCTGCAATGTGTTTCCTTGGGATTTCTTGGCTTAGAGAGAGGATTGTTCCGCAGACCTGAGTGATGCTGAGCTTGGATCCAGGCAGGAGTGAGGACAGAATCCTGATTTCCTGAAGAACAAGGAATAAAATGGTGAATCCATCAGGCCACCTTAAAAAAACCTGAGCTGGATAATGGGAAGAGGCAGGAAAATCCAGGACATTCCTGTTGTAGCTCAGGGCAGTAACTACAATGGGAAGGGGGAGACTGGGGGGGAATTCAGCCTTTTATTCCCTGGAAGGGGCTTTTCTTCCCTAAAAAACTCCATTTGAAGTTGTTCTGCTGCCCCAGGCCTGTTGGAAGTTGGGACTTCCACAGCTCTGCATCCTTTGGGATGGAATTGAATATTACCTCAAGTCACAGCTCGTCTTTTCATCCCAAATCCCTGTAACTTGTGCCTGGTGTTGACACAGCCCGGATGTATTTTTGGAATATGGATTTCAACTCCGAACGTGGAGCCTCTGGAGACCTGGCTTTTCCCACTGGATCCTCTCAATGATCCTGCAGATTGGTGGCTTGCTCCCATGGGAGAGGAACTGTTTCACCTCCCAAGAAAATCAGGACAAGTCGGATGCTGCTCGTGGCTTCGTGGCAGCCTGGGAATGTCCCAGAAAAAAAGTGGATCCAACCCCTTTTTTTGGCTGGATCCTTCCCTTTTTTTATCTGGATCCCACCTTCCTTGTGCCAGCTGCTGCCTTCCCACATCCCATATTTAGAGTCCTGGAATGGTTTGGGTTGGAAGGGCCCTTGATGCCCATCCCATTCCAACCCCAACACCTCTCACTAATCCAGGTTTGCTCCAAGCCCTGTCCANNNNTCCAGCCTGGCCTGGAGCACTTCCAGGGGTCCACAGCTTCCCTGGACAGCCTGTTTATTCCCTGGTCATTCCTGACATGTTTTTCATCCCAATTGCAGTCAACACAAACCCTTTTTTCCAAGTTGACTCAGGAATTCCGTCCCCAGGCCCTCTGGAAAAGGCCGTTATCCCGAGCCGGTGCTCTGCCCTCCATTCCAGGCCATCCTGGCCTTTCCACGGCCCCAGTCCTGCACCTCTCGGCCGGGTTTAACCTTTGGAGCCACATTCCCGTCTCTCTTGCTCCCATTCCGACTGATTCAGCAGTTTGTCACCATCTCCATGGCACCGGAGCCTCCGCTGGCAGCATCCAATAAATCGGAGCCCTCAGGGATGAACCGGATTTTCCTTGGAGAAGGGAAACACGAGCCCTGCCAGGGGAAGTGGGAAAACTTCCTGCTTGCTCCGCTGAGAGTTGGAGAAATGACATCCTTAAAAAAAAGGGAAGCAGGAATTTGTGGCTTCTCACGTTGTGGATCTTTGTTTTCTTCCCTGGAAAAAACAGGGAATAAGGATGGATTTCTTGGAGAGATCGCCTTCACTTCACCTCTCACTTTTCCCGGTTTTCTTTCATTCCAACTCTTCCTTCTGAGCTTGATTTGGGGCGAAAATAATCCAGCATATGGAAGAAGGAGCACTGGGAAGTGAGAGGTGCTTTTCCTGAAATATTCCATCCATATTCCCAACGTGGAAAGATTGGAGCTTTCCTAAAAATCCAGTGGTGTGAGAGGAATGTGGGGCAAAATATCTCTGTGAAACTGTGGTGGCAAAACTTGTTCCTGTGGGAATCTATGCCTGGAAAACCTTTTTCCCCTCCAATTTTTCTGGCTCTTCCTGGATCAGTGTGTTGCTTTGGGAAAAGGCTCTTTATCCCTATGGATTTTGTTAACAAGAGGGATGGTGAGTTCTTCCATTGGAACCCCTGGGAACAGCTGTGGGGCCATCATGGAATTGAACTCCATAGGGAATGGGGACATCCGCAGGTCCAGCGCTATCCTCAGTTATTCCAAGTCTGGGATAAGGAGCTTTGGAACTCTGTGTGTGCTTTGGTGGTGACAGAGAGAATTTGCGGATTCTCCGAGGCCTCGCTCCGACTGTTGCTCTGGGATGAGGGCGGAGGAGCGAGCGGAGGCGGCTCCGGAGGTGGGAATCACGTGGGAAGCTGCAGAAAATGCTCATTCCTCGGGGAAGGGGCGGCTGAGTAAGTGTGGAGCCTCCTGGGAATTCTGACAGAGCTCCTGAAAAGCCCCTGCGGGGCCGGGAGCAAGGATTTGGAGGGGGGGTGGGAATGGGAATGTGGTGACCTTGGAAGTTTCTGTTATTAACATGCAGGATGTGTCTTATCCTGGAGAAAAGGGGGATGGGGGGAGCTTCTCATTCCCTACAAATCCCTGACTGGATGTTGGAGCAAGGAGGGATCAGGCCCTTCTTCCAGGGAATAAGCGACAGGACAAGAGGGAACGGCCTCAAGTTGCACCAGGGGAGGTTTCAGTTGGATATCAGGGAAAATTCCTTCATGGAAAAGGTGGTCGGGCATTGAAACAGGCCCCATTCCTGGGGGGATTTAAAATCCCTGTGGATGTGGCACTTGGATGTGGATTAGTGGTGGCCTTGGACGGTGGGATTTGATGATGCTGAAGGTCTTTCCCAGCCTTAACCATTCCATGATTCCCTGTGTGCAGAAGGTGGTCCCGAGGGATTTGGTTTCAACTTTTCCCGTGTCCTTCATGGCATAAAGAACCCCTGGTTTGTGTCCATGGATTTCCAGGCTCCTTGGATGTTTGTTCCCTGGAATGGCTTGAGACCCTGATTTCCAGCCATTCCTGGTTGGAACTCCAGGGATTATCCCATCCCACCTTTATTCCTTGGGACACACGAGGCTTATTTTGCTCCTAAAGGGGACGGTCCCACCATGGAATGGTCACCTTCCTTCTCCTGGGAATGGTGGAGAGCAAAGGGATTCCCCCTTTGCTCCGTATCCAAGAGCTGCTCATCCTTGTTCTCTGGAGCGCTTGGGCTGTTCCAGAGGAGCTGGATGAGTTGGGATGGACATCCCAAGACAGTAGGAGCTCCCAGGGGAACAACGGATGGCGAGAGTGTCAGGAATCAGGGGCAAGGAGGGGGATTTTGGCCCAAAGAGGACTGTGAGTTCAGGATTTTGGGAATTGCAGAGGTTCAGGCAGTGGAACTGATCCGGGGCGGGTTCGAGCAGCTCCGGCCGCTCCCAAACCCTTCTGGCTCAGGGGAGCGGAAGGGAATCCGCGGCGTTTGCTCACTGGGTGCTCATCCAAAGGCTCCCGGTGACTTGATCCGAGGTGGCAACGGGAGCGGGAGGGGCTCCGGAACCTCCTGGGAGCTGAGTTCCTGGATGGGCCGAGGAAAATGTGGAGTGGCCCAGGGGAACATGGAAGTTTGTCCAGCAGGAGTGTCCCGGGCTGTGTTTGCATCCACCTGAGCTCATTATCCTCCTAAACCTTGTGATGAGGGACGAGTCAATCCTGGAACATCCTGGTTGGATGGGATCCACCAGGATCCTGGAAACCTGACTCCAGTTGCCCTTTTGTGCCCCTGGCTGCCCTCTAATCTATCCAATGGAAAACTGGTTTTCCAGCTGCTTCCTTTCCTTGTTAACTCTTCACTGATCACCAAAAAGCAGGATAAGCATGGGGGTGGGTTGGGGAGAGCGGGAGGCACTTCCCACTGCTTTGTACGGAGTGAAGCGGCTCATCCCAAGGAGGCTTTTGGAGGTTCCCTTTTTTTCCCCTTTTTGTGTCCCTGGAGCTGGGAAGTGCCACCCTTCGGAGCACAGAAAGCGTGGAAGGGCGTGGTCGGAGCACTGGGAACCTTTTTGCTTGGAAGGAGCTGCTCTGTGGCACGAAAATCCCTGGGTTAAGGTGGATTTGTTCTGCAAACCGGCCGCCCGTGAGTTCCCTGGGATTGGGCCAAAACACTCCCTCCTGGCCCTGGGAAAACATGGTCGTGGAGCCTCCGGAGCATGAGGGCTCAGCGTTCCCAAAAAACAGTGAGTTGGGCTTCCAGGTTTGCTTTTAATGTTCCTGTTGTGGGAAGTTTTATTTCAGGATGTTGATCCCCTTTTTTCCCTTCCTTCTGGAGGACTTTCCCCATCCCATCCCTGCGTGGCAAGGCTTGGAGTGTTGATGTGGATGGGAGGAGCTGTGGATGGATCTTATCCCTCCGCACCTGGAGGTGCAAACCTCTCACTTTGGAAAAGGGGTAATTCCAGAGGGTGGGGTGCTGGATTCCTGGCTGTCTGAGCCTGGAGAAGCAGGAGATCCTGTTCCCAGACCACTTGTGTCCCTGGATTTTAGGCTGCTGTCCTGGTGTTTGCTCAGCTCCTGCTGCCTCTCCGCAGGAGTCTCCCGGGAATTTGCGTTTCTGTTGGAGTTTCAGTTTAAACTTCGGATTTTTTCAAGGGAAAAAGTGACAGGTACCAATTAGGAGAGAGGAAAAGGGAGGGATTCCGGATTATCCAACACTTGGTGACCCTTAGCACTGAGGCTGCTGTTCCTTTTTGTGGGAAAAACAAAGCAAAGTGGGATTTTTCCCTTTATCCCTCATTTTTACAGTATTCCTGCTGCTTCATTAGATATTCCTGCTCCTGGAAAAGGAGATGAGCTTGGAATTCCTTATGTTCCTATTGGAGCAGATCCTGGCCAGGGTTTGAGGCCTCATTTACAAGGAGATTTGTCAGGAAAGGTGGGAAATGGACTTAATTCCTGCCTGCAGTGGGAAACTCAGATTCCCTCTCTCCCTGTTGGTTCCTGACTGGAAGTTTTCCCAGTTTTTTCCAATCCTCAAGGATGCTCCATGGCCACAGAGTTAATTCCAAGTTGGATAACAAGTTGTCTGAATCCACCCTGTGGTCATTTTGCTGACTTGGCAAAAAAAAAGATGCTTTTTTTTTTTTTTCTGGGATAAGAGCAGGGAGAAGACCACTCTGGATTCCAGATGCTCCCAGAGCAGGCTTTGGAATCCCTTTGGAATGAGTTGTCCAGACTAAATTCCCTCTGACTCCACTTTTCCCACGTGTGTTCGGAAAGGTTGGTGGGGAGGAATTCAGGGAAACAGCTGCATTTTGGGAATTACAGGGAATTTCAGTCCCAAAGTTAAGCTGGGAAATCGAAGTGACCAAAAGAGAAGAGCTCCATTCATGAGGCATTTGACAGGAAGTGTCTCTTTCCCAGTGAAATTCCATGGAGAAGAGTCACCTGCCGCGGGATGGGGCCTGGATGGGAGTGTTGGGATCCTGCCTGAGGCCTCTGTGGAATTTTTTCCCTTTGGGAGCTTCCCAAGGAAGTGCTTATGCCACTGCACAGTGTCCGGGTTGTGGTCGGCGCATCCAGGACTCTTCCCGTGGGTTATAATCCCTTACTTCCCTGGAACTTTGGGATCTGGGATTGCTGCCTGAAGGTTGTCATCCCATATTTTACTATAAGGGGATTCAGTGCCTTTTTTATCCCCCCAAAAATTGGGTTTCCCATTAATTAGGGGCTGTTGTTAATTATGACACTTGGGATTGAAGTACTTCAATTTTCCATGTTCCCAATGTTTAGAATGGAATTGGAATTAACTAATTCCAGTTGGAATTAACTACCTTGGAGTGCAGGGAAGTTTCAGTGCTCCAGTTAAGGAGCATTTCCTTGGAACTATTTTGGGAACGTGATTTCATCTTCCTCATGGAGAGGAGGAAAAGCCCACCCTGGAATTCTGAGGGTTCCCGAGCTCCTGTGAAAAATCATGGAACTGTGGCTCAGAATTCCCTAAAACTGGGTGTGTTGGGAAATTTCAGGAAGGAGAACTGAGTGAGTTGTGTGGTGCTGGATCCGTGGTCTCCGGACATGAATGCAGAGGTCATTCCATGTCCTTGCTGGCAGCCTGGAGCGGGAATGTGATGCCAGGAACAGCTTAGGGAGGAGAGTTAAAGAGGCAGGATCCTTTTCCAGTGGCTCCAACATCTTTCTTCCCTGTTTTCCCTTGGATATTTTATCTCTGGATTCTTTGGCTCCCGTCCCTATAATGTCAGATCCTGTGGCAGGCTTGGGAATTGCTGGACTTGGTTCCTCTTGTGTAGGTGAGATTTCATCCCAGAAATTCCAGAGCCTGGATTGTCTCCCTGCTGTTTTCCTGGTGGGAACAGAGGATTTTCCCTTTTTCCAGCTTTACTTCAGGCTGGAACACCTTTGAAAAAATTCCAGCAGTGCCAGGAAATTGTGGAACCGAATTATTTGTGCTGTCACTCCATATATGTTTGGAATTTGGGAAAAGAAAGGGATTTTTTGGGGACTGGTGAGAGACTTGAACTTGTGGGAGCTGATGGGTTTGGAATGACCTGCTGGAAGATGGTTGGGAATGGTTCAACTGGATCCGTGGGGCTGTTTGTGGGAATAGAGATGCCATGGGAGAACCTTGGGCAGAGAGGGATGTTTGGGAATTGTCAGCAGCAATCCTCAGTGAGGAATGACATGGAAAAACAGGGAGAGCTGCCCTGAGTCACGTGGGGGGAGCCTGGGGAGAGCTCCGAAATCCACATCTCATCCCAAGGGATTTTGGGATGTGACAGGTTATCCATGGCCTTTGGGGACACACATGGCCTGATCTTCCCCAGGCTGATTTCGAGCAATGTGGGATACAAGGATTGAGGGAAATTCCGGGAATAACCAGGCAGCACCAGGACAAGGGAATAGGTGGTGCCCAGGTCAGGTTTGGGCTGTTTGAAGCCAATTCCTGACATTGTTGAGCCTGGAATTGTCACAGATTTGGGATCCGTGTTTAATGAGGACAAAGTGTATCAGGAAAAGATCCCCAAAAACTTCCTGGATAGCCCTGATTCCCAGCAGTCCTGACTTGCAGCTGGACATACAGCTTGGTCATGGAATATGGGAGGCGGAAAACGGGATGAGTTATGGGTTGATATCATGGGATATGTCGAGGTCATGGAGCTGGAACAGCACAGTTTGGGAATGCTGCTGGGCAGGGAGTGCAGTTGAGGGGCCCTGGAACGCCCTGGAATTCCGTCCTCCTTTGGGAGGGAGGGGAACAGGCAGTGCTGGGCTCTGCTGGGAGGTGAGCAGAGCATTCCCTGCGGGATGCTTTCCGGAGCGCTTCCCATCCCTGTGCTGGTGGGAATCTCCTCTGCTCCCGGGTACGTCCATGGGGAGAGGGGCCGGGAAGCAGTGCCAGGGAACGCTGTTGACCGCCCAGTTTTCCCGCAGCTTGGCAGGGATTTCCCTGCTCTCCCACTTCCTTCGCTCTCCCTGTGTTGGCAGCGGTGGGTCCTGGGGGCTTTCCCGGCATCTGACTCATCCCCAGGGAATTCCTGAAGCAATGAGTCAAGTTATTGGGAAAACTGTTTGCCCGCTGCTGTAAACTAGGGAGCCAAGGAGCCGCTTGCAGTAGGATAGAGAGGCAGTTCCTAGTGGGAATTCTTTTGGAATGGCACAGCTTGTCCTGTCTCTTCCCGAAGGCATTGCTTCCGGATGAGCCGGAGCAGGGAGGCTCCACCAAATTCAATAGTGCACCTGGAAATATCCACCTGACTTTTTTTTTCCCTACCTTTTTTTTTGAGCTGGTAAGAATTCCAGGGTGGAAAACTGTCAGGATTGTAGGGAAAAGCAGCTTTTCCTAGAGGAGTGAGGCTCCATCTGAACCGGTCTGTGCGCGAGTGCCGCTTCCCGCTTGGATCTGCCCTCGCTGGCTTCACCCACCCCTTGGAATTTTTCCCGTGGAAAGACTGATAATTGTGTGGTGACCAACCAGGAACTAAGAAAACCGGGGAGTTTTCATCCCCCTAATTATCTCCAGGAAGAATTACACCGGGAAGCAGGTCTGGGATGCTCAGCTGCCCACCACTTGTAACGGTGAGGTGCTTCCATTATCCATCACCTCATCCCGCATCCCCTTCCCGGCCCCGCTCCAGCCGAGCTTTCCTTGCTGCCTGATAACCAGGAGGGGATTTACCCCCCTGGAACACGGAGTTCTGTTCCAAACCCCGAATCACTTTGGATTTCATCCCCTTTTTTTTCCCCCCCTGGCAACTTGGCCGTTATTTTTGCCGGAGCTCGGGATGCGTTTGTGGGCTTTGCCGGCAGGGAATGTGGGAATGTGGGTGGCTGCGGCACAGGGACTGGGGGATGGGTTTAACTCCGTGAGTTCTCAGCAGCCTTGGATTGTGCTCCTTCTCCACTCCCAGATTCCCAAGAATCAGCTGCTGGTGGTTCTTGACTTGTTGTTCCCGAAGGCTTTGGGTTTTCCGTAGGGTGACAAGTGTGGAGCTCTGGAGGTCAGTTGTGCTCTGGCTGAGGTCAGGGAGGAAAATGTTAGGAATCTTGAAGATGTGGGGAGAGGATTTTTCATCCCTTTCCAAGCATTTAATTTGGACAGTTCAAAAGTCTCCTTGTCTGAAGGAGCTATCCCTAAAAATCTCTTCCTTGGGTGGTTGGGAAGGTCTGGAATTAATAAGCCTTGTTGGACCTCTGATGCAAGAAGGATGTGGAGGTGTCCAGGGAAGGGTTTGGAGCACCAGGAGCAGCTGAGGGAGCTGGGAGAGCTCATCCTGGAAAAAAGGAGGATCGGGGGGAGCTTTTTGCTCTCTACAAATCCCTGCCTGGATGTTGGATCCTGGTGGGATCAGGCTCTGCTCCCAGGGAACAGGGGACAGGATGAGAGGGAACGGCCTCAAGATGTTCCAGGGGAGGTTTAAATTGGGTATTAGGGAAAATTCCTTCCTGGAAAGGGTTGTAGAGCATTGGAACGCTCTGGTGGTGGAGTCCCCATTCCTGGAGGGATGTAAAATCCGTGTGGAAGTGGCACTGGGGGATGTGGATTAGTGGGGGACTTGGAAGTGCTGGGGGCTGGTTGGACTCTATCCTGGAGGGCTTTTCCAGTTTTTGTGGTTCTGTGATCTGGAAAAATCCTGGCCTGTGGCACGTCACTGGGATCCAATGGGGAGAACCCTTGGGATCACCGCTTTGTGGGATGCAATTCCTGGGAACAGGCTCTGGATTGGTGGATTAGTTGTTTTTGTTTTGTTTTGTGTGGGTTTTTTTGTTTTGGTTTGGTTTTTTTTAAGGAGACTTATTCCCAAGTAGAGGATTTCTTTGTTCCTCCTTAATTCATGGAATCCCTTATGCTGCTCTTACCTGGGAACAAGTGCTGTGAGTGGCACTTTTTGGGACTTTGCCATCCATTAGGATTTCCAAGGTAATCCAGGTTTTCCTGGAAACTCCACCACTGCGAGCAAGTGCATGCCAGGGAGGAACAGGGGTTTTTCCAGTGTCTCCTCATTAAATCATTCCCAGGGTAACAGGTGGGAACTGTCTGTGTTTGAGGGAAGTGTGGGATTCAGGAGACCTGTTTCCACCCAGGGCAGGAGTTGGGGGAATGGGGGAAAAAGGGGATGGATTGTTGCAAGGAGAAGGTGCTCCTGGGTGTGGTTATGCTCCAAAGGGGCTTTGGGAAGGAATAGTAGGGATTAGCTGGGATGGCAGGAATGTCAGGGATTAGCAGTGCTTTGTCCTGGTTGTACCAACCTCGTGTCCATCCCTGCTGCAATTCCAAGGGCAGCTTTACCCCGGGATTTGGGGGTTAAACCCGCGGGATGAACAGGGGAGTCCTCGTTCCCGGGGCTTTGAAGGGCAGTTTCTGCTCCGAGGTGTATTTTGGGAATTGGTGTCAGTGGGCAGCTCCAGATCCAGCCTAATCCCATTAACTGTGTCCCGGTGACATTGTGGAGGTGACAGTGGTGCCTCATCCCAAGGGAGCCGCATCCGAACTGTGCCGAGCCCCGGGAGGCTGCTGGAAGCCCCAAGCCCTGGCTCTGCCACGGACTCGTTTCGTTCCCTTCTCCTTGGAAAACGGGAGATGATCAGGGAGAATCTTAAGGATATTCCCAAAGTTAAAATCCCCCTTGATTTTTTTTTTTTTAATTATTCCATGCTGGGACTTGCTTATCAATAGGGCTCTTAAGTGTTGCACTGACCCATGGAATATTCCCTGAAGTTGGGATCTCATCCCTAAGTCACAGTGAGGGCACAACTCTCCTCACAGCCTTCCGGCAGCTGCTTCCCCTTGGGAAGGAGCTTTCCCTGCAATTCCTGTGGGCTCTGCTTCCAGCAGGTATTTCCTGAAAGGAAAGGGCTCACCTTCCTTTGGTGCTGTGGAATTTGTCCCCATGGGGGACAAATTTTCATGGAATCCTGGAATGGTTTGGGTGGGAAGGGACCTTAGAGCTCATCCAGTTCCAACCCCAACACCTTCCACTATCCCAGGTTGCTCCAGCCTGGATTTGAACACTTCCAAGGATGGGGCAGCCACAATTTCCTTGGGAAATCCATTCCAGCACCTTCCCACTCTCACAGGGAAGGATTTCTTCCCAATATCCCCTTTATCCCACCTGTGGCAGTGGGAAGCCATTCCTCCATATCTTGTCATTCCAGGCCCTTTTCCAAAGTCCCTTTCCAGCTCTCTTGGAGCCCCTTTAGGCCCCTTTTTTTCCTGGAGCCTTCTCCAGGCTGAGCCATCCCAGCAAATTCCTCAGGCCAGCTTCAGGACACTCTGTATGGATGTCACCACATCCCCCCCTTCTCCCTGCGAGGCGAGAACAATTCCCAGATTGTGTGGAATCAACTCAGGAATAGAAAGAGCTTCATTTAAAGCCCTTCAGAACAGCTGGAAGGGGCCCGATGGAGCCGGATCCAAGGCGGAATTGATGATTTCCGGCAAGTCCAGTAAGTGTTTTGTGGGAACAGGAGGGTTCTGTGAGCTGCAGGGGGATGATCCCACCCGTATTCCATGTGGAAAGGAAGGATGTGGCATTTCAGCCAGGGAAAGGGATCCCGGGATGCTCAGGGTGTGCTGGAATCCTGGGAACAACCAAGGGCTTTGTCCTGGAGGGACACCTGCAGCCATTTCCAGAGGCCTGGAAATCCTGTTCTTTGGGGAATTTTGGAGCCCTGAGCAGTGGAGATGAACCTGTGGCTTGTTTTGAGGGAATCTCTTTGAACTCTGGAATTTGGGAAGAGGGAGCTGGCCAGGGGTGAGGGGAAAGGTTGGGAATGAATATTGGGATAGCAGGGCTCGCTCCATGCAGACCTTCCCAGGGATCCGTCAGAAGGGGGAAAACTCCTGGCAGATCCCGTTTCATTGTGGTTTGGGCCTTCCAGCTTTTCTTCTGGACTGCAGGAGGTTGGGAATCCATCAGGGTGGGAATGCTGAGAGTGTGGATGCAGGGATGGGGATTTGCAGGGAATTGTGGATCTGTGGATGCAGGGATGGGGATCTGCAGGGAGCTGTGACCCTGTGGATGCAGGGATGGGATCTGCAGGGAGCTGTGGATCTGTGGGTGCAGGGATGGGGATTTGCAGGGAGCTGTGACCCTGTGGATGCAGGGATGGGGACTTGCAGGGAGCTGTGACCCTGTGGATGCAGGGATGGGGACTTGCAGGGAGCTGTGACCCTGTGGATGCAGGGATGGGATCTGCAGGGAGCTGTGACCCTGTGGATGCAGGGATGGGGACTTGCAGGGAGCTGTGACCCTGTGGATGCAGGGATGGGGACTTGCAGGGAGCTGTGACCCTGTGGATGCAGGGATGGGGACTTGCAGGGAGCTGTGACCCTGTGGATGCAGGGATGGGGACTTGCAGGGAGCTGTGACCCTGTGGATGCAGGGATGGGGACTTGCAGGGAGCTGTGACCCTGTGGATGCAGGGATGGGGACTTGCAGGGAGCTGTGACCCTGTGGATGCAGGGATGGGGACTTGCAGGGAGCTGTGACCCTGTGGATGCAGGGATGGGGACTTGCAGGGAGCTGTGACCCTGTGGATGCAGGGATGGGGACTTGCAGGGAGCTGTGACCCTGTGGATGCAGGGATGGGGACTTGCAGGGAGCTGTGACCCTGTGGATGCAGGGATGGGGACTTGCAGGGAGCTGTGACCCTGTGGATGCAGGGATGGGGACTTGCAGGGAGCTGTGACCCTGTGGATGCAGGGATGGGGACTTGCAGGGAGCTGTGACCCTGTGGATGCAGGGATGGGGATTTACAGGGAGCTGTGACCCTGTGGATGCAGGGATGGGGACTTGCAGGGATGGGATCATGCAGGGGGTTGTGGATGTGTGGATGCAGGGATGGGATCTGCAGGAGTGGGAGCACTGGGCTGTGTGGGTGCTGCTGTGCCTCGGGAATGTGGGTGATCTGGGAGCTTCCAGCAAATCCTGCTGCTGGATTTGGGTGGTGGGAGTGGGTGACTCCGGGGGTGCTGCTGTGCCGTGGGTGGGCTCCTGCCGTGCAGGATCCAGGCACAGCCTTTTCCATCAGCTTTTCCCTGGGCGCCTCCTCCCAAAGCTCCTTTCAGGTGGGATGGGGGATTAGGCAAATCTGGAATGTTGTCTGGCTGGAGCCCTTTTCTCCCGTGCTCTTTTTCCCTGAGCCTTTCCCTCCAGGCAGACAATCGTCCCCTTCCCCCACATCCTGCCGCAGCCCAGAGCGTGTCACAAGGAATTAACGGCTGGAAGGGCCGGGAAGGCTCCTCTGGAACAGTCTCCTTTCTGTGCCCGGGTGGCCCCTCTGTGTGTCCCTTTGTGTCCCATCCAAGTCCCCTCCCCCTGGCCTTTCACTGGAGCCTCCATGGCCTTTCCCTGCGAGGCCCGGTGCCATCCCAGAGCTCCAGGCAGCATTCCCGGTTCCTCGGCGGGAAGAGGGAGGAGGTTTGTGCCGCTGGAGCTCTGGAGGCTTTTCCTGCTCTCCCGTCTCCGCATCCCTGACAGCATCGCTCCCAATCCTCCTTCCCACAATCCACACACAGTCTCCTCAGAATAGGGATGATGTCACTTCCTTCCAGAGGGTGCCGGGGGTGTGGATCTGGGGGGGAGTCACGACCCCTGGCTCTCGGCATTCCCGGGAATAAATGAGGGAGTCGCTCCGAGGATGATGCCCGGCTCTGTCGGCAGGCGATTCCCACGCCGTCCTTCCCTTTGCCGAGTGGGAATTTCCATGGCTGCACCAAGAGTTGGTTGTTCCTTCCTGAGCTTGTGATGCCCGTCTCCGTGGAATTGCACTTTTCCTGGGAAACCCTGCCGGGAGAGGAGGATGCTCAGCGGCTGGACCACATGCCATGTAAGATTTCTGCTTCCATAGATCATTCCCTGCTCCGAGGGGATTCCTGGGGCATGTGCTTCCCTCATTTCAGTGCTGGGAGCTCGGGGGCTGCTTGTGCTGGGATTGGAGATCCCGGGAATTGCTCTTTCCAGCAGTTTTAAGAGCAAGGTGGGGGTTTTTGCTCAGGGCTGTTGGCACTCTGACCTTCTGCTTCCATCCCGAATCCTCTGCTCCAGCATCTCATAACGTAATTCCCGGGATCTGCAACGCTGGGATGATTCCTCCCACTGAGAGCTTTTCTTGGAGGGTTCTGGTCTCGGGCCTTCCATCATCTCCCTCCTTTCCAAGGCCCCAAACCTCGGGATTTAAATCTGGGAGTCTTTGGGAATCAATTGGGGATGTTCCTGCAGTGCACTGGAAGCTCTGGAGTGTCACCCCAGAGTGCAGTGACATTCCCACAGGGAGTATTCCAGTGAGTGACAGGCTGCTCCGCTCCGGCCCCATCCGTTGCTGTGGATGAGGAATTCCCATTGGATATTTGTTAGCATTGTCGATATCCTGGTTCTCCAGCTGGGAGAGGGTGGTGGAAGCTGAGAGAGCACAACTGGAGAGTTATGGAAAGCAGGATGCAGCTGAGGGATGATGGGAATGGGATCTGAGCTGGGCCGGGAGGTGCTGTCCGAAGGCAGGGAGGGAGATGCTGGAAGTGTATCCAGGGTTCGCAATATCCCAGATATCCCAGTGGATATCCAGGAAGGAGTGTCCAGAGGGGCAGTTGGAAGGTGGAACTGGAACATGCTGATTATTCTGTGCTAAGGAATTGTGAGTCCAAGTGGTGCTGGAATTTCACCTTTGCTTTGCTGGGAGAGTGAAGCATTTCCCTCATCCAAGGGCTGGAAGTGTGGGCTGTGGAATCTCCTGGGATATGGGGAGGTCTCCAGTCCCTGGTGGCTGCAGCAGGTTGGAAGGTCCAGTCCAGGGACCGTGGGTGTCGGCAAAGGGCGGGAGAGTCTGGATTTGGGATGTTCTGGGAAGTGGGAGGGGTAACACACCCGCTGGCTGGGTTGGATTTAATGGGGCAAAGTGGGAATTGGTGCCATGGTCTGTCCCAGTCCCAACATTTGTGGTACTTGGAATGTTTAAATCAGTTCAAATGTCGTCCTGAGCAACCTGGGCTGGTGGAATGTGTCCCTATCCATGGCAGAGGGCTGGAACTGGATCATCTTTGAGCTCCCTTGCCATCCGTTCTGGAATTCCCAGAGCAGTTGTTCATGTGGAACTGCAGGGCATGGCTGGAGCATTCCGGGAGCAGGGTATGGAATTGCCTGGGAAAAAAAGGGGGTTGGAAAAGGAGCAGAACTGGGATTTGGAACGGATATAGATCAGTTGGGAGAGTTTGGACCTGGGCTGGTGTGTGATGATCCCTGGAAGCACAGGAAGGGCACAAGTGGAAGGTGGGACAGGGATTAGGGCATGGAGGGAGGGATATGGAATGCAGGGAGCGCTGAGGATTAGGGAATGGGGGGGAGGAGCAGGAGTGATCCCACAGCCAGGAAACCACCAGTGCCTTTGGACAGGTCGTGGAGACACGCTCCCAGATTTGGCAAAACCAGGGACAATGCCTGGCTGTGGGTCGTGTGCCGGGCCAGAGAAGCAGGAGGGGGCTAAGCTGTGCTGCAGGAGCCCCTGTGGAGCAGGCTGGAGCGCTTCCAGCTGGGATGGTGTGGGATGGCTGTGCCGGAGGAGGTGGCTGGAGCGCCCGGTGCCGTCTCGTGACTTTCCAGCGCTCCTGTTTCTATTTTTCCAAAGGGTTTGTGAGGCTCTAAAAATAGGAGCACAAACAAAACATGGGCAGGGAACAGCAGCTCCTGGATCTTCCCCCACCTTGGATTTGTGGTGCAAAGACATGGAGCTGGCAGGATGTTCCTAATGGTGCAGGAGAAGAGATCCTAGGAACTGATATTCCCAGCTGGAAGTGCTGTTGGGAGCCAGGTGATACTCCTCAGATGCTTCCACTGAGTCCTAATGGATATTTTGGCTTCTTGAGCTAAGTAAGGGAGGAATTGTTGGCCAACAAGAGCCTGGCAGCAGGTGTGTCCATGGGAAAACACGACAGTAGGGTTTCTGAGGCTGGAATAACCTGCCCAAAATCCCACTAGCCCAGGTTGCTCCAAGCCCTGTCCCACCTGGCCTTGAGCTCTCCCAGGGATGGGTCTATTGGAATGTGGGGCTGTGTTTCTGTACTGGGGCTCAGGAGAAACAGTCATGGAATCCTGGAGTGGTTTGGGTTGGCCCTAACAGGATTCCAGGTAATCCCATGAACTGGAGCTGGGTGAGTTACCGGCTTCGCCTCATCCTTCCCACTCTGCAAATTCCTTCCTCTCCTGGCTCTCCACGGGAGAGAGGTGCTGGAGTAAGACCCAAGATAACTCCTAGGTGCACCCCTGCAGGCTGTGGGGCTTTCCAGAGGGGGGTGAAGGGGCTCAGCATGCTGGGTTCCGTCCTTTTCCAGGAGGTGAGTGTCGTGCCTGCTGAACTTCCCGGGACCCGCCAGCCATGCCAGGGATTGTCGTGTTCCGCCGCCGCTGGTCCGTGGGCAGCGATGACCTGGTTCTGCCAGCCGTCTTCCTCTTCCTCCTGCACACCACCTGGTAAGTGGGAAGGGCACAGGGAGGCTTGGAATCCTCCCAGGGATCCTTTTGGCTGTTCCCCTCGTGGTTGGAAATGCTTCCCATGCACCTGGAAGATGCTGTTGGGGCATTTGAGGGGCACCAAGATATTCCAGCTCCTGGTATTTTAGCTGAGCTCCATCCCAGGTTCTGTCCTGGTTCCAGGTTCTATCCTAGTGCCAGAGAACCCCTGACCAGAGCTCCCTGTATCCTCCTGGGCCATCCCAGGTTACCCACTGGAATTTGGGGCTGCATTTCCATACAGGGGCTCAGGAATAACGACCATGGAATCCTGGAATGGGTTGGGTTGGGAGGGACCTTAAACCTCATCCGGTTCCAGCTCCACCACCTTTCCCTAGCCCAGGTTGCTCCGAGGCCCATCTCACCTGGCCTTGGACACTTCCAGGGATGGGTCTGTTGGAAACTGGGTTGTGTTTCTGTACAGGGCTCCAGGAAAAACCCTCGTGGAATCCTGGAATGGGTTGGGTTGGGAGGGACCTTAAACCTCATCCAGTTGCAGCTCCAGCACCTTTCCCTAGCCCAGGTTGCTCCGAGGCCCATCTCACCTGGCCTTGGACACTTCCAGGGATGGGTCTGTTGGAAACTGGGTTGTGTTTCTGTACAGGGCTCCAGGAAAAACCCTCGTGGAATCCTGGAGTGCTTTGGGTTGGAAGGGACCAATTCCAGTTACACCATGGGCAGGGACAACTTCCACTGTCCCAGGTTGCTCCAGCCCATCCATCCTGGCCTTGGGCACTTCCAGGGGTGGGGCGGCCCCAGCTTGTCTGGGCAGGAGCGGGAGTGGCAAATCCCATGGGATAACGGGCCAGGAGGCAGCTCCCATGGCTGTGCGGGGGGAGCAGCAGTGCCAACTGGCCCGTGGGCACTGGTGGAGCCGACGGAGCCCCGAGCGGCTTCGCGGCATTCCCGGCGCTTTTCCCGGCAGGTTCGTGATCCTGTCCGTGGTGCTCTTCGGGCTGGTGTACAACCCCAACGAGACCTGCTCCCTGAACCTGGTGGACCACGGCCGGGGCTACCTGGGCATCCTGCTGAGCTGCATGATCGCCGAGCTGGCCATCATGTGGCTCAGCATGCGCGGCAGCATCCTGTACACCGAGCCGCGCGACTCCATGCAGTACGTGCTCTACGTCCGCCTGGGTGAGCCCCCCACAACCCCCCCAGTGCCCTCAGGGTCCCTCCCCAAACCATCAGCTCCTCCCAGAAGGCAGAAAATC
>VYXB01001854.1:53677-93689 GCA_013397135.1 Pachyramphus minor | reverse complement strand
CCAAAAATCCCAGAAACCCCCCCCCCCCAATCCCAAATAAAGCACTTTTTCAGCTCAAAATTGGGCGTCTCTGTGGCCCCCAACTTCCCCCGAGGTGTTGGGAGACCCCCAAAACCCTCCCAAAGTGCCCCTAAACACACAAAACCCCAAAAATGTCCCAAACTACCCCAAATACCTAAAAGGCTCCAAAACCCCCCAAATGACCCAAAAATCCCAAGCCTCCTCCAAACTGCTCCAAATCCTCCAAAACACCGAAATCCCTGAAACCACCCCCAAAAACCCTTCAAACCCTCCCAATTTCCCCAAATCCCAGTCCCGTATTTCTGTCCTCAGAGAATGAACATTTCTCTCCCTGGAAACATTCGCTGTCTCCCTCATCCAAGAAGAAGTAGAGCAGGAAGAGGCTCCTTGATTTCTCATCCAGGGCTCTTTTTCCCTGTGCTCTGTCATCTCCCAGCTACAGGAATTTAATCAGGTTTTTCTGTGCCCAGGGAAGGTTTTAAGGGGAAAAACCTTCTGGAAACGTAGATCCAAAGAGAGCATCCCGTGGCTCTGCATCCCTGCTTTTTGCTGGCTTGTTTTCCTGCAGAATCCACTAAAAAGCAGGGATAACCTGGCTTGGCAGCTCCATGTGGGAGAGGTTCTTGCCTGCCTGCAGACCCTTAACGTGAGCAGCACACCAGTCTCCCTCCCCAGCTTCCTGGCCTTCCCCAGGGAAGCAGGGAGAGCTGCAAGTTCTAAGCGGGACAAGGGAGGGGGTGTGAAATCCAAGGAGACGTTTTCCTGCCCCAGGGAACGTCGCCTTTTCTTCCTTAAACTCCCCACGTGTTCCGGCCCAGGATTTACGCCGGACCGTGGGTCGCGCGTGTCCCTGTTTCCCGGAGGTTTTTCCTCCTGGTGGTTCATCAGTGCTGCTGATGGAAGTGGGAATGTGACCAGTGCGTGGGCAAGGTCCATGTGACTGTCCCAGTTTAAGCCTGTGCTGGTTAATGCGGAGGAATTTAGGGAATGAACTCCCAGAGGAAGCCAGGAGCGTCTCCTCCCTGCTCCAGCCCTGCAGCAGGTGCCCTCAGAGGGACAAGCCAAGCTCAGCAAAGCCTGGCTCAGCCTAAGGCACAAATTGGGATCAGCAGGAACCGGTTCCAACCCTGGGTCCTTTCCCGGGGAAACTCTTGGAACTGGCTTTTCCAGGTCTGTGGTAAAACCACTTACGGAAAGATCCTTATGGATGAGGAGAGTGGGTGGGATTAGGCCGGGCTGGGTTTAGTCTCAGCTCCATCCCAAGGCCTTCCCAAGCAAGTTATTTACCTGCTCCATGCCTGATTGCCCTCTTGTTCTTTGGGATTCTGGGAAGTGGGAGGTCGGGCACTTGGGAGCAGTTTGCCAACTTCTTTATTCCAGGAAAACCACTGTTAATCCCCAGTTTCGTGTGCCTTATCAGAGTAAAACCGAGGAGCCAGTAAGTGATTGCTTAAGGGATGTGTCCTGGGAACAGTTCCTGGAAGCCTGCAGAGGCGCTGGGAATGTTTCCCAAGTGCAGGAATCCTGGGCACACAGGATTTCTTTGGGATGTGGGAGCCAGGCCAGCTGTCTGAGGTGGTTCAGTCCTGGATCCCGCAATTCCCAGTGCCTGAGGGAGTCTTTGCAGCAGCGTGGGTGGAATGTGGATCTGTGAATCACACCCTGACACAGCCAAGGGCACTGACCTCTCCATGATCCCATGGTTGTTTTTTTTTTTTGGGAGCAGTCACATTTTTGCTTCATTGCCTTCAATATCCCCTTCCAGGGCATTTTTCTTCCATGCCGAGTAACTCGTCCCTGTGTTTCCTCGCTGGAAAACAGGGAGAGGCATCAATGCTTGGGGAAATGCTGCTGTTATCCATGGTATTCCCTCTTTTCCCAGCTATCCTGGTGATTGAGTTTGTCTATGCCATCGTGGGAATCGTGTGGCTGACCCAGTACTACACCTCCTGCAACGACATCACGGCCAAGAGCGTCACTCTGGGTACGGATCGGGAATGTCGGGGTGCATTCCAGCAGATCCATGGCTGTCCCTCCCTCCTGCCGGCTGGGGATGGACCCCTGGGAGTGGATTGGAGCTGTCAATGCTCTCCTTGTTTCCCTGTTTCTTGCTGGAACAGTCGTTCCATTTGTGCCACCAGCACTGAGACAGGGATTCGTGTTCCCGGGGAAAGGGGGGAGCCTGGAAATCCTGCTGTTGCACTTGAAAATGGCTTCAGTGTTTCCCTGGAAGTCTTTCGGTGGGAATGTGTTCACGTTGGAGTCCTGGGTGTTCCGTGGGTGTTCAGTCACCTCATGAAACAGCTGGGAAGACTCAGCCAGCTGCGGTTTGGGAGCTGTTCCGGAGGGTTTCCTCTGGCTGCGGGATAGCTGGGTGTGTTTGAGGTGGGGCCGGAGCACGTGATTCCCGGTTTTTTTTTTCAGGAATGGTGGTGTGTAACTGGGTGGTGATCCTGAGCGTGTGCATCACGGTGCTGTGTGTCTTCGACCCCACGGGCAGGACCTTTGTCAAGCTCCGGGCCACGAAGCGCCGGCAGCGCAACCTCCGCACCTACAACCTGAGGTGAGGCCGCATTCCAGGGAATCCCGGCGTCTGGGATCCTTCCGCTCCCCGGCTGGGGCAGAGCAAACCCGGTACCAAATCCCAGGGGATGCCCCTTAGGAACTGTGGGATCATGGGGTTTTTCTGGGGAGGGAAAACAAGGGTAGAGGAGAGGGAACAGGCTCCCAGGGAATAAGGATTTGATGGATGTGGGAATGATTCTTACGTGGTTTGCACTCCCCTCTCTGTTCCTGGAATGATTTTAGGATGATTCCTTCAACAAATCCTCAAAATTTGGGAATTTAAGGGTGAGAGGGAACAATGCAAAACTGATGCAGGAAGAGATCATGGAATCATCAAGGAATACTGGAATGGTTTCGGTTGGGAGGGACCTTATGGAGCTTCTCATTCCACCCCCTGCACGGGCTTGAACGTCTTCCACTAGTCCGGGTCGCTCCAAACCCCATCCTGGAACACTTCCAGGGATAGGGCAGCCACAGCTTCCCTGGCAAATCCATTCCAGGGCCTCTCCAGCCTCACAGAGAGGAATTCCATCCCAATATCCCATCTATCCCAGCCCTCTGGCAGTGGGAAGCCATTCCCCCTTGTCCAGTCTTGTCCAGTCCAGGTGCTTTTCCAGACTCCTTTTCCAGCTCTCTTGGAGGCCCTTTAGGCCCTGGAAGAGGCTCTAAGGTCTCCTTGGAGCCTTCCCTTTTCCAGGCTGAGCAAACCCTTGTTTGCCCATCCTGGAACAGCACTTTCCTTGGATTCATTAGGGCAGTGCTGAAATTTACCTTAAATTGTGGCAGCATCTCCTTCTAAATCCCCTTTTCTTCTTTTTATTGTCTCCCAAATCCAACCTTTTGCCCTGAGGTTTCTTGGCCAGGAAGCAATTCCTGTAGTGTTGGCACTGGGATCTTTTAATTAAGGATCGATTCCATCCTGGAGCTTCCCAGATGGGAAGAGCAAAGGGTTCTCTTTCACCTAGCCAAGCATTTTCCAAAGGCTTTTTTTCCAGTAGGAGACAACCCAAACAGGCTTTGTTTCCTTGGACATCTGTGCCTGTCCTTGAGGAATGTGCCTTTGGAGTCCCTGCGATCCATAGGGGTAAAAAATGAGGCTTTGCAAAAATCCACTGCAAATTCCACGTTTTTCCTTGGCTTTTGTGTGTTTTGCACCCTGGGCTTTCCCAGTGGCTCGAAATGGGATCCTTTGGGAAGGAAAACTGGGCTTTTCTGAGGATCAGGCCTCAAGCTTTGTTGGAAAGAGGCTGGATTTTCTTGTGGATTGCTGGATGTTCCTCCTGACCTTTCCAGGATGTGGAATATTTGGAATTAATGCCCTGGCAGCCCAGTGTGGTGATTGCTGCTTGGGATCAGGGCATTCCCAGGACGATTGTGGATCTAGTACCATATCCATGTTTTGCTCTGTGCATAGGGAAAAAGCCTTCCCTGGGAGGGTGTGGGGCTCTGGAATGGGTTTCCCAGGAGCAGATCAGGGAATTCTCTGGCTGACTGGATTCTGTGCCAGGATGGTTTTCCATTCCCTTCGGGATGTGTGGGCTGAGGAAGTAAAACAACCCAAACCCAGGAGTCAGCTCCACGTGCTGAGGCTTTTCCAAGGAGCTTTGGAGCTCCTGCTGAACATGTGGAAGGAAAGCATTAGGAAAAAATAATTTGGGAATTTTGGAGGGAAAACATTTCAGAGCACACTTGGTGGTTCAAGCCCTGCAGTGAGGTTGTGGAATTCCTTTGGGATCTTGGAGAGCAGAGCCCTGCTGGCTCTTAGCCCACTCGTGTTCCCATTGCTCCTTTGGAATCTTCCAAAAGGTTCTGGGTATCCAGGCAGGAACTGATGGATTGCCTGTGGGATCTGCTCCTCCTCTTCCAGGCAAAGATTCCTTTCCCAGCACCTTTTTTTCTTCCGGGCATGACCCACTTTCTGGGCTTGGGATTGTCCCAGCGGGATCCCCTGATGGAAAATGGAGTGGGGTTGTATTTTGGATTGCTCTGACCTGGATTAGATCTGTGTTTCCATAAAAAAAGACTCTGCTTTGGAAGAGCCTTGGATTTCAGGGAGCATGGAATCAGAGGCCTTAAGCTGAAGGAGGGTGGGTTTAGGTGGGGTATTGGGAAGGAATTCCTCCCTGTGAGGGTGGGAAAATCCTGGAATGGGTTTCTCAGGGAAGCTGTGGCTGCCCCATCCCTGGAAGTGTCCAAGGCCAGGTTGGATGGGGCTTGGAGCAATCTGGGCTGGTGCAAAGGGGAACAGGATGATCCTAAAAATCCCTTCCAAGCCAGAACAACTGGATTGCACCTCTCTGGAGTGTGTCCAGGGAAGGGAGCGGAGCTGGGAAGGGGCTGGAGCAGCTGAGGGAGCTGGGGGGGCTCAGCCTGGGGAAAAGGAGGCTCAGGGGGGACCTTCTCTTTCCATCCAACTCCCTGACAGGAGCGGGGAGCCGGGTGGGATCGGGAACAAGGGACAGGAGGAGAGGAAATGGCCTCAGGCAGCACCAGGGGATGTTTAGGTTGGATATTAGGGAAAATTCCTTCCTGGAAAAGGTTGGAACAGGCTGCCCAGGTCAGAGGTAGAGTCCCCATCCCTGAAGGGATTTAAAATCCATGTGGATGTGGCACTTGGGGACATGGATTAGTGCTGGGAGAACATTTGGACTGGGTGACCTAAAGGTCTTTTCCAACCTTAACTCCATGATTCCATGGTTATTGACCTTCCCGTCCTATAAAAGCAGCTGAGTGAATCTGTTTGTGGTCTCCCAAGTGGAAGGACATGGATTAGCACCCGTCTGCCCAGTGCTGGAAAACCCTTGTTGTCCTCACCTTCCCCCTCTTCCCGTTATTCCCAGGCACCGGCTGGAGGAAGGCCAGGCCAGCAGCTGGACAAGGAGGCTCAAGGTGTTCCTTTGCTGCACGAGGACAAAGGACTCGCAGTCGGTGGGTACCAAAAATTCCCCGGGGGAGCCAGAGAATTGGGACATCACTGGGAGCAATCCGTGGGTTTACAAGTTTTAGGATCAAATCCGGCAGCAATTCCCAGTCAGCTCCAGTTTCCCTTCCCAGCCAGTTTGCTGAGGCAGTTTCTCCTGGGTTTCTGGATCAATCCCATATCCTTAGTGAGGAGGACTTGGGAATGGGAAAATAGAAACCTGGAAAAACCAGCAAAATGTTCTGGATTTATTAACAACCAAAAACTACTTAATCCATAGATCCATGGGGAGATGACTGGGAGTTCTCATGTTCTGCAGTTGGGATTTTCCCTTGCAGGGAAGGGGAAGGGTTTGATATTCCTTCCCCAGAAGTTATTGGTCCGTTCTTTTTGGAAGCAGTGGGAACAGCTTCAGGGATTCAGCAGGATTCCTGAGGACCTGCTGGAGAGCTGAGTAAAACCTTGGTGCTGGGAAAAGCATGGAAAACTTCCCCAATAACTTGTTATATTGAATTTAGTGGGACTTCTGAGTGTTGGAGGCCTCCTGAAGGACCCGGCAGAACCAGGGAATTGCTCCCAAAGGCAGGAGAAAGCCAGGAAACCGAAGGAGATCCGTGTCTCCTGAAGGAACAACTGAAATCCCTGAGCTCTGAATGAGTTACAGCCTTGCAGGGAGAAAGCTGGGAGTTCTCAAGGACATTCCAAGCAAACCAGCAGCAGCCCCAAATGTTTGACTTCAGTTGGAAGGGCACGGGAAATGACAGGGAAGACACCCAGGGAGCGACCGCAGCAGCCTGGCCTGGCTAAATATAGCCTGGAGCTCTGCTTCCAGAGGGATCCAGCAGCAAAAGGAGCACTTGGGGAAGGGAGATGAATTCCGAGAGGGAGAGAAATGTGTCTGGAACTGAAACTCCAGAGGGAAAGGAGGAAAAGTGGAGGGGAGTCAGGTGAAGGCCACCCTTACTCCTCACAGAGGGCAGGTGGGATGGATTGGATTAACAGGGTTTGTCAGGAATTATCCACAGGGTGCAGCTTCCAGAAGCTGCAGGAATTGACACAGGCCTTGTGCAGGAATCCAGCACCTTCCCAGGACCCCTTTCCCTGGCTGGGATTGCCACTGTGTTCCCGGGGAATGTCCCAGCCCCATCCTGCTGGGAAGTCCTGCCAGCTCCCCCTCCCTCTGCTCAGGAAATCCAGCAGGAAAACCAAGACCTGGGAGAGCCCTGACAGGCACCCAAAGGTCCTGATTCCTGAACAACTCCCACTTTACTCAGGATTGCAAAGTATTCCAAGTATTCCAAGCTCTTCTTAACCAACTTTTTATTCTGCAGAGACCAGTTCTCCTCTTCTTCTGGTCCCGGCAGGGACTGTTTCTCCCTGTTTGTTTTCGTTTTAGTTCAGGATAAAAGCAGATTCCAGACTCTTCACATTCCTTATGCTGTTGAATTCCCACTTTATATCCAGCTGGAGCCATTTCCAGCCTCTTTTCCCTGCAGGAACAAGCTCTGACTGTGTGTCCTGCAATGGCAACACGTGGAATGAATGGATGAGAAATGAATCCATTGCAGTCTCTCCCAGTGTTCATGGAAAAAAAGCCTGTTGTAGCAGAAGATCCTTGTCCTTTGGGCTGGAAACAAGTTCTGTGGAGTGGACATGGAACTGGAGGAAGGATGAATGTGAAACCCCAGAGCCTTCAGGGTTTGTAGCAGAACATTCCAGGTGTTCTCCTGCAGCAATTTGGGAAAAGGATCTCAGGTCTGGGTTCAATATGGACAAAAGGATCCCGGGTGTCCAAACAGGAGCAGCGTCAGGTGTTCCAGCAAAAGGCTTTTCCTCTGGAGCAGAAAATCCACGTTAAACTTCCATGACAGCCCTTTCTGGGCCGGAGCATCCGGGGCTGTTGCTGCCACTTTGGATCGATGGATGTTTTCCATGACTTATGTGGAGGCTGGTGAGCTTAGAGGGGCTGGGATTTGGGAGGCCAGGAGTTCAAGGACGCTGCACTTGGGATGTTGGAGAGGTTAATGCCAGGCTTTCCAAAGGCACCCCTGGCACAGTTGGCACCTGGATCCCCAGCTCCTAATGGGGACCTGACTCACTGTTGTAGGGAAGTGAGCAGTGATTGGAAGTCATCCCACGCTCCAGGAGTTTGACAGGGATGAAGGGATGTAGGTCACTGCTGCAGGAGCAAGGATGTCATTCCTGCTGGGAAAAGAAGGGATTTACTGCCTTGATGGTCAAAGAAAAGAGAGGAGAAATCCTGTCCTGGAAAGAGCCCAGGGTTTCCACAACTCAGCAGGTTTGAGGAGCTGCGTAAAGGATACAATGAAAATCTGGGATAAAAGCTCAGGATAAGGCTCTGATAATCCTTGGAAGCAAAGGTTTGGGGTGGCAGGAGTCAAAATACCATTGGTTTGCTGCAATGCCACATTCCAGCCTCTGGATCACCCTTTTCCTTAGGCTGGAATAATGACACATCAGCTCTGACTCACATTCCAGCCCATCTCCCGCTTCCCAAAATGTTCTCCTTCAGGCTTTTGTGGGTTTTTTTCCCTGTAGTACAGAGAAAAAGGTGGAAAAAGAATGTTTCTCGTCAATATTTTTGTCCCACTGCTCCAGAACCTTTACTTGACCCTCTCAAGTGACTTCCACTTCTGTCCCTCATTTTTTGGGATTGATTACCTTCTCCCCTGGGAATTCTGCATTGATTAACTCAGGTCTTTTCCCAGGTCTTTCCTTTCAGGCCTTTTTGCTTGGGTGCCATCCAAAATAAAGCTGGAAAAGCCTGGCAATACAGGCCAGAGGATCCCAGGTCTGGGCTAAATGTGGGGGAAAAAAGAATCCCAGATCTGTGATAAATTTGGGAAGAGGATCCCAGATCTGAATTGAACACGGGCAAAAGGAATTCTGGGTCTGGATTAAATATGGGCAAGTTAAATGTGGGGAACGGGATCCCAGGTCTGGGTTAAATTGGGGAACGGGATCCCAGGACTGATTTGGAATTTAAGAGACTGTAAAGAGGACAAAATTAGTCCTTTTTTTCCCTGGAATAGCCTTTACTGTGTTTGGGAAGATAAGGATGACCCCCAAGGTGATCCTGGATTGGGATTTACTTGGTTTTCATCCAATTTCCCTGGTTTATTTAATATACAGATGCCAAAACATTCCCTTTCCCTCCCTTTGTGCCTGCCTGGGATGTTTGGATGTTCTCCTTCCCACACCTGAGCACGGAGCACAGGACAAATCCAGCCTCCGAGTGGGAATACGGGCAGTAGACAGGAGACAGTAATTCCGTGCTTAGTCCAGGTCTGGCATTCCCTGAAGGAATGTTGTGGCTCTCCGGGAGCCAGGCCGTGGCTGTGTCCTGGTTGGAGGCCATTCCCAAGCCGCTGTGACTCCCCTGGGCCTGGTTTTGCAGGATGCCTATTCCGAGATCGCCTACCTTTTTGCGGAGTTTTTCCGGGATCTGGACATCGTTCCCTCCGACATCATCGCGGGGCTGGTGCTCCTGAGGCAGCGGCAGCGGGCCAAGCGCAGCGCCGTGCTGGATGAGGTGGGCCATGGGAACAGCTGGGAAATCCGGGAATGTGGCCTTCCCTGGGAGCGCCCCGGGGCCCTTCCCGCCGCGGCCCTGGGCTGGTCCCACTTGCTGAGCTGCCAGTTAAAAATAATAACGGATTTAAGCAGCTCTTCCCAAGTTCTTCCCGGTGTTTTTTCCCAGCTGACACTGAGACAAGTTTGGAATTTGCCATCTGCAAGTACAGGCTGAGCTCTTGATCCCAAAAAAACCCTTGGAGGGGGTTGTAGGGAAGGTTATTCCCACCGTGTTGTGGATTGGGAATATGATTCCCTGTGATGTGGAGGAGACTCCAGCAAGCTTCAGGAAAAAAAAATGCCTAAATTTCCAAGCCATTATTCATATTTTCAAATTGCCAACCCAGGAGAAAATTGGTTTATTTGGGTTTGTTGTCCTCCCCCCCCCCCCTTGACTTGGAATTCAGGAATAAAACCATTGGAAGTGTTTGAGGAGCGTGGTTGGTGTAACTAGGAGTAGGTTTTTTTAAGAATTTTCCCGTGTGTTTGGGATTTACAGGCGAACAATGACATTTTGGCTTTCCTGTCGGGAATGCCGGTGACCAGGAACACCAAGTACCTGGATCTGAAGAACGCGGTAAGTCCCTGGAATGTGGGATCCTGGGAACTCTCCCATGTAACCTGCTTTTTCGTCCTTGGTGGCTTCTCTTATTCCTTTCTGCCACTGTTGGAAATAATCTGAGAAATTCCAGGTCTCAGATTTTTCTCTGACTTTTGTCTTAGATTTCCCCCTGATTTTTTCCTCCTGATTATTTTTCTCTAACGTTCCCTTGATTTTTTTTTTTTTTCCCCCTGATTATTTTCCCCCTGATTTTTTTCTCTGACTTTTCTCTTGATTTTTGTCTTGACTTTCCCACCAATTTTTCTGATATTTTTTTTTTTTCTTTTTTTCCCCAATTCCCCCTCTCATGCCTGCACTCTTTAACTCCCACTGCAGCTGCCCAGGATAAGTGACCTTTCCCAGGACACAGCCGAGACATGTGACCCTAAACTGTCTTTAAGCCCCTCTCTGGGCATCCCACGACCTGTTGGCAGCAGGATATTTAGGGAGCTCGTTCCCAAACCTGCGGGGAGCTGCTTCCTCGGCAGCAGGGTGGGATGCAGAGGAAAATCCCTGGGGAAAGCAGGCTGAGCCTGTTGGGATGGGGCGGACGTTGCCCAACACGAGCTCCTCGCTCCCCTGGGGTGGAGCTGGGGGAGGAGGAGGCCGCACTGTGGGAACAGGGAGTGAGGAGGAGCATCCCAGGAGCCTCCCGAGTGTCCATGTTTTCCAGCAAGAGATGCAGCGGTACCGGGAGGTGTGTTACTACATGCTCTTCGCGCTGGCTGCCTACGGCTGGCCCATTTACCTCATGAGGAAGCCCACGTGTGGACTCTGCCGCCTGGCCAGATCCTGCTCGTGAGTGCATCCTCTGCCCTCCTTCCCTCCTCTTCATCCCCCCTCAGGAATCCCCTCCACTCTCCCCTGTACTAGGAAATCACCATTCCCCACATTTATGTCATCGCTTGCTCTCCGTCCCCACTGTTTCTTCTCTGCTTTTCTGTTCTTGTGCGTTCTCCTCCCATCTCTCCCGCCTCCTACTCCAAAGTCTTCCCAGATCTCTTCCATCTTGTAAATAAACCACCTCATGCTCTGTTCCACCCTCTCCAGTGCCAGTTGGAGCAGCCAGCGGAGAGGACCCACCTGGCACAGAACTTCTTGGAGCTCAAAAATTGGATTTCTCACCCATCAGGGAATTCAAATTTGGCTCCTAATTAAAACACTTCCAAGACTTGGGCTGTGCTCTCTCCCGCTGATTGGATTTTCCAGCTCAGGATTCAAGTGTTTGCCACAGTTCCATCCCCAGATTCAATTTGGGGATGAGCTTTTGGCAACTTGTGAGCTGTTGGGAGGAATTCAGTTCCTTGGGAATACTTGTGTTTGTGAGAAGGAAAGAGGGAAAATCCATCTGTGCTTTTCTTTCTGCTCTGGGACGATTCCAGACCTGCTTTTTTGCTGTAAATAAACCTGGAGCTCAGTAAATGCTCCATGTTTCTGTGTAGTATCCCTGGAGGAGCTGTCCCTTGGATTCTTCGGGAACTGGTTGTACTGGAGCTCTCTCTGGTGCTCAGAAGGAAAACTACACCTGAGCCCAGTGTCCTTTCGGAGGCTGGAACGGGAATTTTGTGCCGCTTTGTGGTTTCACCCTTCACTTGGCGCTCGCTCCGACTCTGGAGAAAGCCAACACGGCTCAGGGGGAATTCCACAGTAAATCCAGGCTCCTTCTTTCCCTCAGAGCTGTGCTTTCCCCAGCAGATGTTGCTGCCTGTGTCCCTCCCGGCCCCGCTACGCTCCGGGCGTGACCATCGAGGAGGACAATTGCTGTGGGTGCAACGCCATCGCCATCCGGCGCCACTTCCTGGACGAGAACATGACCTCCGTGGATATTGTCTACACTTCCTGCCACGACGCTGTAAGGACAAGCCAAGACCCCCTTCCCACTCCAGCCATGCCCCCTTCCCGATGGGATTTCCCGCTGGCTGCTGTAGCGGCACTGGGAAGGAAAATCCAGCCTCGTTCTGCACCTGCTGCGTGGCTCCACTGAAAAATTCCTTCACCTGGACAGAAGTAACCTCCTCTTCCCTGTGGATAATCCAATCCCTCCTGATCTTTTCCAGGTTTATGAAACCCCTTTCTACGTGGCCGTGGACCATGACAAGAAGAAGGTGGTGATCAGCATCCGAGGAACGCTGTCCCCAAAAGTAAGTGGCACGGCCGGTGGTGGCCCCGGGGGACATTGCGGAGAGTTGGAGGCATTCCCGCCCTGGATTTGGCTCACCTGAAGCAAGGGTGCCTTTCTTGCAGGATGCCCTGACGGATCTGACCGGGGATGCCGAGCGCCTTCCAGTTGAGGGGCACCACGGAACGTGGCTGGGACACAAGGTGAGGGCAGGGGCGGGAGAGGAACCAAAACCAACCCAAACCCCATTTCCCTCTGATTTTTTTTCTCTATTTCTTTCATGATTTTTCCCTTGACTTATCTCCCATTTTCCCCACCTCATTTTCCTCCTGGTTTTCTCTCATTTTCCTCACAGTTTTTCTCCGGGAACCAAAACCACACAAAAGCTCCTCCATTTTTCCCGTTATTTGATTTTTTTAATTACAAGACCCCCAAATGGTTGTAATTACTTTAAAAAGGATGTTCCAGAACTGCAGCAAAAGGGCTTTGAGGTGTTAAATAATCCCTGGGAACAGTTAAAATCACTGGGTGTGTAATTAAAAAAACTCCATCCAATTAGTGAAATCCAAACTGGAAAAGACATCCTGGAGACCCAGAATGAAATTCCTGGAGTCACTCAGATGACTTGGCCTTCCAGTGACCTTCTCAGAACTCGCAGTGAAACTCTGGGAATGTGTTGAGAAACAGGGATGTCCTCCAAGGATCCTGGCAAGACTGGCATCCGTGTAATTTGATGGATGCTCCGTGTCTGTGAGCAGCTCTGGAATGGCGAAATCCATTTATTCCAGAGCTGCCCTTTGCCCTGTCTGGCAAAGGAATGCCAAGTCGTTAAGACGCTCAGGAATTTGGCAGCTTCCCAGGATGCAGTGCCAGGTTGGGAAAGGAAAATTGAAGGTTGGAAGGAACAGAGCAGTTGCTGGAAGTGCTGCTGGAGGAGATGAGGTGTTGCCCAGGGTGGGATATCAAGCCTGGAATTCCTTGGGAGCTCCTGCTTCCTTCAGGGTGTGTCCTGAATGTTTCCCTGTGCTTTGGTGCTCTGCTTTAGGAAGTGGAATCCTGGAATGGTTTGGGTGGGAAGGGACGTTAGAGATCCCATTCCAGCCCCTGCCGTGGGCAGGGACACCTTCCCCTAGACTGGGTTTTTCCCTGTAAAATAGATCCCTCTGAGGGTTTTCCCCCAGATCTCATGTATCCCAGAGCAGTTCCTTGCCTTTGGATGGCAAAACAATATGGGGCATTCCCATCCCCTTTCCCTAAATCTCGGATCCATTGGGTTTTTTACGTGTGAGGTTCCAAAATTAAGCCCCCATTGTTTTATTCCCTTGAAAATGAATCTGTTGCCTGGAGGATCTATGGAAACACATCCCTGGAATTGCCCAAGGACAGGTTGGACAAGGCTTGGAGCATCCCAGTGTAGTGCAAGGTGTCCCTGCCCATGGAACTGGATGAGTTTAAGGTCCATTCCAACCCAAACCTTCCCAGGATTCCATGAGATTTAGGAAACAGCGTCCATTTTGATGGAACTTTGCAGTCTCACTCCATAATATTAAAATCTATTTCCCAGAAATATGTCCCTACAGCTGACTAACACCGGTGACATCACCAGGGATTTGGGTCATGCTTCCTAAAAATAAATCCCAAATTCACATTGGGAACTCAGATCAGTAGCCTGTTCCCTTCTCCCGAGGGTTGGGAGTGGAGATTCTCCTGGAGGCTTTGGAGCTGCTGGGAATCGGGATACAGGCACCAACCACCTTTTTGGTGGCCTCAGTGTCCCACATTCCCATTTCCGTGCTCATGGAGTCACCTCAGTGCTGTTCCTCCTCTCCAGCATCCAGGTGGGATTTGTGGATCTAAGGACTTGGAAAATTCCATATTTTTTGCACTGACAAATCCTTTTATATCCTTGAGATGGAGAGTGAATCCTCAATGACATTCCCTTTTTGTTTACACTGTTATTTAATGGAAAGCAACCAAGGAGATGATTTTCCCTGTTTTTTTTCCCAGTGCAGGTGGTGTGAATTATTTGAGGTCTGTAATTCCCAAATTAATCTTGATCATTTCTGGTCACTCTGGCTGGGTGTTTGTTTTTGGTTTTTTGTGGTTTTTTTGGAATTCAGGCTCACTTTCCACTGAATTAAAGTGTAGGGAAAGCATCACCTGGAATTCCAAACCAAATTCCAGTTGCTTGTTTTATACCTGTGTTTGGAATGGGATCAGCTCCATTGGGAATTAATACACAGAGGGACAGAACTCCTCAGCAGAGGGGAGGAATGTTGAGCCCCAGCCTGTGATTATTCCCATCTTCCAGCACTTGTTAACTTCTAGAGAATAAATCCTGTAATAATTTATGATTAGTGTCCTTTACAACCAAATTCTCTTCATTTTGATGACTGGAAAAGGCAGGAATTAACTCTTCCTGTAGAGGGAGTGCTCCTACTTTTCCCCTTGGTGTTTGTATTATTTTCTCTGTAAACTCAGGATAATTCACACTTCTATTCCTAGATTTAAATGGAAAAACCATTCACAGATTTAACTGGCAGAGGAAAACTTGGCAATTAAAGCATGAATATTCAGAACATCCAGGTTTATTTCCCTGTTTTTCCACAAATCCCAGGATCTGAAGTACCAAACACACAACCCTGGTTAAGTTGCTTTTTGGGGTGTTTTTCCCTCTAAATACACCCTGATCCCAGGAATAAGCCTTTGGAATTTAAGAACTCATTACTCCTAAGGCCACGATCCAGAACTTCTCTGCTGGAGTGTGCAGAGGACTCTGTTTTTCCCCCATCCCGACTGTGCCAAAGGGATGCTCCGGAGCTTCCCCAGCTTGTGGCTGCTGGATGTTGGGACCAGGGGTGCCACACACCCCTTTCTATCCCACTGTGCCTTCCCACTTCCCACAGGGAATGGTGCTCTCCGCCGAGTACATCAAGAAGAAGCTGGAGCAGGAAATGGTGCTTTCCCAAGCTTTCGGACGTGACTTGGGGTGTTTGTTTTTTCCTTCCAGACAGAGGATGAGAATTCCTGAAAAACCTGGTTTTTAAGGGAATCTCCGTGTCCTGAATCCCTTGTATTAATTTCTCAGCTCTCCCTCTCATTCCTGTCCCTCTGGATTGCCAACTCACTCGCGGAACCCTGGAATTTGGTGTTGAAAGGGACCTTAAAACTCCTCCGATTGCACCCCCCTGCCATGGGAAGAGAACATTCCCTAAGATCAGGTTGCTCCTCAAGGCTTTTTTATTTTGGAATCGCCAGCACTGCAGAACTCCTCATGATTTTCCCTTTCCTAAGGCAGGAGGTCCCAGGTGGGAATGCAGGCCAGGGAACATTAGAGCCAAGCCAAGGGGAACTAAAATCCCATCTCCATGGAGCTTCTTTGCGGAATGCTGTCTCTGGGAGCACATTGCTGGTGGCAGGGAGCTCAGAGATCCCAAGGGAGCTGTGGGGAAGAGCAGCTTACCTTGCTTTAGGGGTTGGGAATAGCTGTGGAAGTGCTGCCTCGGGATGTTTGGTGGACGGAGGGAGAGATACTCCAGCATCCAGCGTCATCCCTCTCTGCCTAGGAAGGGAACAAACAAAGGGTTTGTTCCGTGAATCAGGAGCAATTTTTCCTGGCTTTAGGTACATAAATGCCATCCCAGCTCCCACCAAAGGTTCCCACATCTCAGGATATTGTTTCTGACAGTTGCCAGCAACAGATATTCCAGGGAAAAGCATCCAGTGAGGTGTAGAGACACTTGCTCCATGGATTTGGATGTTACCAGGGAGCTGTGAGATTTGAGAAAGGGCCAAAGGCTCCTGTCAGATCCCAAAGAATTCAAACAGCTGGTGTGCGTTTCCTGTTTCCTCCCATCCTTTTCCTTCCAGGGAAGAGCCAGTAGGTCAAACACTGATGGAGATGTACAATTCCAGAAGTGAGTGAATTCCAGCATCCAGGGCCTGGAGTGCCAGGACAAGGGGCAATGGCTTCCCACTGACAGAGGGAGGGGTCCAATGGGATATTGGGAAGGAATCCTTCCCTATGTGGGGGTGGTGAGGCCCTGGAATGGATTTCCCAGGGAACCTGTGTCTGCCCCATGCCTGGAAGTGTCCAAGGCCAGGTTGGACAGGGCTTGGAGCAACCTGGGATAGCGGAAGGTGTTGGGATTGGAACTAGATGATCTTTAAGGTCCCTTCCCACCCAAACCATTCCAGGATTCCATGATGATTCCATGACTCAGAACAAGGAGCTGTTCAGCCGGAATCTGGAGCTTTGATGTATAAAAACCACTCAGAAAACTGGGGGAAAGGAGGGGAAATTCGGGGGGTAAACTCCCATTAATTTTCAGTGTGATGTGGATTTCCTGTTGGTTTTGGTTTCCAGGGAAGAGGGACAAAACACTATGGATTGATTGTGGTTGGCCATTCCCTGGGAGCTGGAACTGCTGCCATCCTGTCCTTCCTCCTGCGCCCCCAGTATCCCTCCCTGAAGTGCTTTGCCTATTCCCCCCCAGGTGGGCTGCTCAGGTAGGTCTTGGGATTCAGGTGGGATTGGAGCTGGAGCACATCCCGGCTGGGATCCTCTAAGGAGCAGGGACAGGCAGCCTGGATTGGCCGAGTGTTCCCCCCGTGGTAGAGTTTGGAATTCAGGTTAGGATGGCTGGTGGCCACTCTCCCAAATATTCCTGAGTTGTCTATGGCTCTGATTTTAATGGAAAATGCAAGCTGGATGCAATTTCCATACTCTTTGCCCAGTCCTGATCCAGTTGTTTGGGTTCCTTTTGCAAAGAAATTTCACCTCACTTTGGGATGTGATTTCTCCCATTCCCAAGTGGTGCCTGAAGAAGGTCAGAGGGATTGTCCTTTTTTGGGTGCTGGTCTCCCTCCCAAGGAGGGAATCCAGGGAGAGACTACTGGGGAATCCGCCCCATTATAAATTGGAACAGACCTTCTGGTCACGTTATTCCCAAACAAAACCGTCCCATGGGATTACTGGGAAGTGAGGGAAGGTCTTTCTGGTTGTTGTGGGGATCCTTGGAATCAGCTCTGGATTCCCCAAAGCTCCTTGTGGCAGCTCCTGCATCATATTCCAGGAGCAGCCAAGGGTTTTAAAGGGTCCTGCTGATGGATCTGGATGGTGGCATTCCTTGTTGTTGCAATTCCTGGTTTTCTGCAACCACAGAGCTACAGAGGAGGATGTTCCATGGGAGTTGTGTAGCTTTTTGTTCAGAAATTCCTCTTCTGGTTCCCTTGGGAGCTCCTGGCTTGTATTGTGCCCAGGATGATCTCCAGGAAGCTCCATGGAGTGGGAATCTTAATTCCTTCCCTCTCGGTCCTCAGGTTGCTCCAGAAATTTGCCGTCTGAGTTCTTCACAATATTCCGGTATTTCCTTCCACAGTGTCTGTGTCAAGTAGTCTGAGGAGCACGGAATATCTTCTTCCTTGGCCGCCCTGCCATTCCCAAACTCTTGGAAAATGACTGGGAGGCATTGAGTTAAAGTGCTTCCTTTCCCAGGTATATCCAGAGCCACGTGCAGGGCGATGTTTGAGCCCTGGGATGTGGATATGAGGCTTTTCCTTCCCGAGGTGCAAATCCCAAAAGCCTGGAAGTAGCTTGGATTGGGGTTTTGTGCCCCTGGTTCTCTGCCACCGAACTGGGAATGAAACACTGTTTACTTCTTCCTGGTCCTGTTTCTCTTCCAGTGAGGATGCCATGGAGTATTCCAAGGAGTTTGTGACTGCAGTGGTGCTTGGGAAAGATCTGGTGCCCAGGCAAGTGGAGAAGTGTCCCAAATCCTTAATGAGTATTTGCTGTCCTGTCCCCAAATCATCCATTTCCTGTCAGAAACACGTGGATCATCTGTCTCCGGATTCCTCATTGTCCTGTCCTTGTCTTGTTTTTGTTTATCTTCCTGGTTCCTTGTGTTGTTCTTTACTTGTCCTCCTGCTTCCCTGTGTTTTCCCTGGGCACCTCTATTGGTGTTTCACACACCTTTTTATAGGCAAATCCTTCCTGTGGGCCAGAAAAATGGGAATATCCTGCCTCTGGAATCACTCACTGTGGTCCCTGCAGTATCACTGTGGTCTTCCCTGGTTTCTTGTGTTATCTTGGATATGCTGTCACCTCATGCTTGTCCCAGAATTCCTGTTCCATGCCATCTCCTGTCTCCAGACCAGCTCATTCCTTGGCATTTCTCACCTCCTCATCTCCTGGGATGTGTTCTGCTGAGCAGGGATTTGGGCCGGGACAGACAACCTGGGATTTACCTGGATGACATCACCTGGTCCATCCTGGAATCTCCTCAGTGGTGTCACTCAGCTCCGAGACACCTTCCCAAGTCACCTGTTCCATGTCATCCTTCTCTGGCTTCTGGGATTCCACCGTCCTGTCTCTCTTCCCAGTTCCCTGAGCTGTCTCCACTCTGTGTTCCCTGCTCTGCTCCTGTTTGTTGTCCCAATGGTTCCCAGGGCCCCTCTCCCCTTGTTCCTGCTCCTGGCTGGTGCCACATCCCACCTCGGACACCTGCACTGGTTTTCCCCCCTCCCAATTCCAGCCTTAGTCCACTCCAGGCTTTTCCATTGCATGTTCCAGCCCCATTCTGGTCTGCATTTCCCCCCATTCCAGATCCCAGGCCCAATCCAGGCTGGGGTTTTCCATTCCAGATTCCTACTCCAGTCTGAGTTTCCCCCCATTCTGGATCCTGGTCCTGATCCACTCTGGGTGCTCCCTGTTCCAGGTCTGGAGCCTGATCCTGTCTGGGTTTTCTCCCATTCCAGATCCTGGTCTGAATCCAGTCTGGGTTTTCCCTCATTCCCAGTTCTGCCTGTGATCTACTCCAGGTTTTCCCCCACTCCAGATCCCAGCCCGAGTCTGGCCCAGGTTCCCCCTGTTCTGGATTCTGGGCCTGATCCAGTCTGGATTTTTGGCTGCAGTCCCATCTGGAGTTCCCCCATTCCACATCCCAAGGCTGATCGAGTCTGGATTTTCCCCATTCTGGATTCTGACTGCAATCCCATCTGGAGTTCCCCCATTCCACATCCCAAGGCTTATCCAGTCCCATTTTTCCCTGTTCTGGGTGTTGGGTATTGTCCAGTCTGGGTTTTCCGCCATTCCAAATTTCACCCCTGATCCAATCCAGCTTTTTCCCTATTCCCGATTCCAGCACTAATCCAGTCTGGCTTTTCCCCCAATCCCAATCCCAGCGAGTTTCCAGTATCCTTGTAGTATGCTTTTGGATGTGATGCCTTGCTCTGTGCCCATGTGTCCTTCCCATCCCATTCCCTGCCCAGCTGTTCCAAACACATCTCCCTCTTTTCCATAACCCATCCTCCTGCTTCCCATACTCACTCTTTCCTGTCTCCCAGGATCGGGCTCTCCCAGCTGGAGGGATTTCGCCGGCAGCTCCTGGATGTTCTCCAAAGAAGCACCAAACCCAAGGTAAGAGGGAAGAGGGACAAACACCTGGAAGTATCTCTGGGCAAGGACAGGGAATTTTAGTGGCAGGAAGGGCAGGTTTCCTCCTTTGGAAAGGGATCACTCTTTAGGGAACTACAGGAATGATGGGAAGAGATGCAAGGAGAGCTCGGTGGGATGATTCCAACTTAGGTGTTCCAAGTTCACCATCACAGATCCCAAATAACCGAGCAGGGAATCTTCTGTCTGAGCCTGTTTTGGTGTCTGTGTTCCCAGTGTTGATTATTTCAGCCAGGAAAAAACTGGGAACAGGCTGGAATTATCTGTTTATAGCATGGCTGGGATGAGTCTGGTCATGCTTTGGATGTGGGAAATGTGGGAATTGTCCCTTCCCAGTCTCCACCATTACACTGAGACAGAAAAAACCATGAAACAGGAAGACTTTGAGGGATGACACATCACAGGAATTACCTGGAAAGGGAGAAAACTGAACTTGTGTTAATTTCTGTCATTAAATTCTGATTTTTGTGCTTTGGCTTCAGGTTCTTGGGGAATTCCTCATTATTTTTGAGGGTTTTTTTGTGGATTTTAGGGGGTTTTTTGGTGGGTCTTGGATTTGTTGTTTGTTTGTTTTGGGGTGTGGGGTTTTTTGTGTCTCTGTTTTCAGGATTTTTTCGGGGTGAGTTCTTATTTTNGGGGTTTTTTGTGTGTGTTTTCAGGGTTTTTTGAGGGTGAGTTCTTAAGTTTTTTAGTGGGTTTTTTGGTGCTTTTTAGGACTTGTTTTTGGTGGTTTTTTTAAGGTCTTCGGTGGTTTTTTTTAGTGGGTTTTTAAGGTTTTTTTTTAGTGGTTTTCTAGGAGTTTTTTGTGCTTTCTGTTGTGGTTTTTTTAGGGGTTTTGGTGGTGTTTTGTGGTTTTTGAGGGGGTTTTTTTTGGTGACTTGTGGGGGGTTGTGGTGTTGAAATTTTGGGGGGTTTTTTTAGGGTTTTCTTGACGAATTTCTAAGTTGTTTAGGGGATGGGTTTTTAGCAGTTTTTGGGGGGGGTTGGTGCTTTTTTAGGGGGTTTGTTTTTTGTTGTTGTTGTTGTTTTGAGGTTGGTCAGGTTTTTAGGGGGTTTTTTTGGTGGGTTTGAAGGGTTTTTTGGTGGGTGTGAGGAGTTTTTAGGGCTTAAAGTCCTAAACAGCTTTTTTTATCTGCATTGTTTAATCTCATCCTTGATTTTGTCCATTAAAAATGACTTCCATCCACTTCCTTCATCCTGGAAAAGACCAGTTTATCACTTGATGGACATCAATCCTATAGATCCTTCACTATCTTTGGGAAAACAAGGAGAGAGGGGATGTTGGCTTAAAACTGGGAAAAGAAAACCAACTTTGCAGAAACACCTGGATCATTTCTGTCTCCAGCTGCCTCATTTCCCTGGCCTTGGGTTGTCCCTCGTTTATCCTCATGCTTCCCCATGTTTTACCTCATTTATCCTGGTGCCTGCCCGGGTTGTCCCTGGACACCTCTGTTGGTGTCTCACACCTTCCTGTGGGCAGTTCCCTCCTACATGTCAGAGAGAGGGAACTCTCCCACTCTGGAATGGTGCTCCCTGGCACAGGTGCTCTGTCCCTGGCCCCTGTGTGTGGGGTGAGTGCCCCGGGCCTGGCACCCTGGCTGTGTGTGTGGAGTCTGACTGTGCTTTCCCGTGCTCTCCGCTCCTCCCTCAGTGGCGGATCATCGTGGGGGCCACCAAGTGCATTCCCAAATCGGAGCTTCCCGAGGAGACGGAGGAGAACTCGGTGCCGAGCAGCCGGCTGTGGGCACACCCCAGTGACCTGACCATCGCCCTGTCTGCCAGCACCCCCCTGTACCCGCCGGGCCGCATCATCCACGTGGTGCACAACCACCCTGCCGAGCAGTGCTGGTGAGCCCCACAGCCCCCTCAGGGGAGAAACTGCTGCAGGCACCAACCAAGTGGGGCTTTTCCCCCTCCTGTCTTGGGGGAATGGCACAGAATGGTTTGGGTTGGAATGGGACCTGGAAGATCCGTGGGTGGGGACGCCTGCCACTGCTCCAGGTTGCTCCAAGCTGGCCTGGAGCGCTCCCAGGGGTGGGGCAGCCACAGCTTCCCTGGGAAATCCATTCCAGGGCCTCAGCACCCTCACAGCAGAGAGTGTCCTCCCAGCATCCCGTGTAAACCAGCACATGGAATCCTGGAGCGGTTTGGGATGGAAGGAGCATCATCCAGTCCCACCCCATGCCATGGCAGGGACACCTTCCACTAGTCCAGGTTGCTCCAAGCTGGTCTGGAGCACTCCCAGGGGTGGGGCAGCCACAGCTTCCCTGGGAAATCCATTCCAGGGTCTCACCTCCCTCACAGGGAAGGATTTGTCCCCAGTGTCCCATCTAAACCCACCTTTTGGCAGTGGGAAGCCCTTCCTCCTTGCCCTGGCCCTCAGGCCCTTCTCCAAATGCCTTCTCCAGCTCTCTGAGAGCCCCTTCAGGCACTGGAATGTCCTTCCCTGTCGGATAATGCGGATTTGGGAGCAGCATGTGCTTCAACATCTCCTCCCACTCTTTTTCCTGCTGTTGCTTTTTCTCCCTGTCCAACCCAAACGCTTCCCTGCTCTTTCATCCCGTTTTCCCCTTTGTTTGGATCCCTTTTCCAGCTGCTGCGAGCAGGAGGATCCCACTTACTTTGCCATCTGGGGGGACAACAAGGCCTTCAACGAGGTGATCATCTCCCCGGCCATGCTTCATGAACACCTTCCCTACGTGGTCATGGAAGGGCTCAACAAGGTAAGGGAATTAGGATCCCAAACATCCAGGGGGGATAGTCACTCCTGGCCCTGGAATGCTGGAGGTTTAAATACACGAGGCCGTTTATTTCAGGGAAGAGGAGGAAAAATGCTGATGCTCCAGGTCAGTCGTGCATGGCATGTTGGAGCTGGGTGGGGTGAGGTCTGGGAATGGAATTCCCGGAGTTCCCAGCCCTGTTTCCAAACTTCATGTCAGAATAACGGGAGGTTGGGTGGTGGCTGGTTCATTCCAGGAGGCGCCCTTTGGATGGGTCCAGGTGATGTGTAGGGATATGTCAGGGTTTATCCAGCTAATCCTTAATCTCCAGACCTTTCCTTGTGCTTCCAGGTGGCTTTGGGAAGAAAGAGGCAAATCCAGCTCCCAGTAAATCCCTGCTGTTCCTCTCCTTGCCTTGGACAGGTCTTGGAAAACTACAACAAGGGGAAAACCGCTTTGCTTTCCGCAGCCAAAGTGATGGTGAGTCCGACAGAAGTGGATCTCACTCCGGAGCTGATATTCCAGAGCCAGCCCTTGCCCAGCGGCCCTTCCATTCAGGTCGGAACTGGAGCCATCCCAGCGGACAGGAGGAACAGCAGCACCAAGTAAGGATGGAGTTTGGGATGAGTATTGGCTTTGGGTGTGGATCCTCTCCCTCTTGGAGTGCAGTGATCCATGTTTATGGATAGATCCAAGGGATGCCCCTGTGGGACTTGTGTCAGGGGATGAAAATCCTTTGTGTTTCTCGGGAATGTGAGTGGGGCAAGGTCAGGAGAAAATACAAGGTATGGAAGAAATTGCCTTTGCTCCTTATCCAGACAAATCTGGTTTTCCCAAGGGGGAAACTTCCAGCCAAATCTGGTGGTTTTTCCAAAGCCTAGCACAACATAGGCATTTAAAGCTGCTTTGTGCTGGGATTTAGGGAATATGATAAACAGGATCATGTGGGGAACCTGGATGCAGGTGAGGGGAAAGCAGCTGGTGTCCTGTTTGGGAAGGATAGGAGCAGGAAATCCAGTGGAAAACAGGGAAGGGGAAGAGGCATAGTCCAGGTGCTGAAGGTGTTCCCACATCTGGACTGGCAGGGAAAATGAAGGGAGACAGTTTGCATCCAGAGGGAGCTGTGAGTGGAACCAGGAGATGGAACTGTGGGTGGGAAGGGATAATGCCTTGGCAAGGGAAGGACTTCCATGGGGTTTTCAGGGAGAGAGACCCAACAAGGAGCTGTGGGGTGAGGGATATCTGGAGAAGTGGGAGAGCAGAGGAGGGAGATTTATTAAGTTCAGTGGGAAGATAAGGCAGCAGATAATGTGGAAAAATGGGAATATTTTGTCACACAGAGAGGATGGCAAGAGGCAGGGAAGGAGAGCTTGGAAGCAGAACACAGCTGGGATGGAACAGCAAGAACAGGGGTTGTCCCAGGTTTTGGAGAGCTACAGTAAAACTGGGGAAGATGGTGTTTAATTCCAGGTTAGGACCATCCTATTGTGTCATATTTCTGCTTTTGGGATTCTTGGAATCTCTTCCCAGATGACTGTTTCTCCATTAAAGCTACAGAGGGATCAGATACTGCCTTACCTCATAAAGCATTCCTTATATATCCCATCCTTTGGGCAGGTGCAGGAGTCCTCTCCCACCCCCAGGCTCTCTTCCCAAATACTTCCATGATTCCATATTCTGTTAATTTGTCTGCAGCTGATCCCAAGCCTGGTGTGGGAGCTCTATCCCTGTGTTTTTCTGGAAGAGCCTGCCTGATCCTTAAAATCTTAGTGTAGCTGGAGTTTTCCTGCCTGTTTTAAAGGCTGGTCATGGAAAATGCTCTGAGAGCCTCGTGGAATTTGTGGTGGGATCAGCAGCACGGAGAAGGAGGGGAAAGCCTGAGCCTGGAATGGTTCCAGAGTGGGGAAAGAAGCAGGAAGTGGGTCAAGTGTAGGTTGGTCCCTCAGTCTGTCTTCCCTAAATCCTCTTTCATGCAGAGGTTTTGGATGCTTTGGAAGTGCTGCAGGTTTCTCTGGGAGCAGAGCCATGGTCCCAGGTGACAATGGTTCTGGAGAAGGAAGACATGGGGAGGATCATGGAATGGTTTGGGATGGAAGAGACCTTATACACCATCTCATTCTGGTCCCCTGCCATGGGCAGGGACTCCTTCCACTAGCCCAGGTTGCTCCAGGCTGGAGCGCCGCCAGGGGTGGGGATTCCACAGCCTCTCTGGGCAGGAGAGAAGGATTTCTTTAGCCAGGAAAGCAGGGAGAAGGGCAGGAACCGGCCTTTGCTGAGGGAAGAATCCGTGTGATATTTTCCCCTGGGAGAACGGAGCGATAAGAGATTTCCAGGAGCTGTGGGTGGGTTTGGTGTGAGGAGCTCCGTGCCCAAGACTCGGCTCCTCTGGCTGCCTCCTCCCGTTCCCTTTCCCCACCGCAGGAGCAAATCCCACTCGGAGATCAGCCTGGAGGGGTTCTACGAGACGAAGCCGCTCTCCCCGGTGCAGAAGGACCCGGTGGAGCTGCTACTCCTGGACACCAAGGAACGCCTTTCCGTGGAGCTGCAGGACCGCCGGGCCCCCCTGGCCACCATGGAGAGCCTCTCGGACAACGAGTCCATCTACAGCTTCGACTCCCGGCGCTCCTCGGGCTTCCGCAGCATCCGGGGCTCTCCCAGCCTGCACGCCGTGATGGAGAAGGACGAGACCCACTGCTTCTACATCGACCCCGTCATCCCCGAGGAGAACCCCTCCCTCAGCTCCCGGACCGAGCTGCTGGCTGCCGACAGCCTCTCCAAGCACTCCCAGGAGACGCAGCCGCCGGAGAACGTCCTGAGCAGCGGGGGAACCACCCCCCAGCGGCGCTGCAGCGCGGAGGGCGCCGGCAGCGACGGGGAGCGCGGCTCCGCGTCCCCCCGGGAAGAGCCGGCGCTCCACAACGGCCGCCTGGCCGACGTGCCCAGCCCCCAGGTGCTGGAATTCGCCGAGTTCATCGACAGCCTCTTCAACCTGGACAGCAAGAGCAGCTCCTTCCAGGACATCTACTGCATGATGGTGTCGGACAGCTCCAGCGACTTCGCGGAGCTTCCCAAATCCGTGAGCGACCAGGAGATCCTGCTGAGGGCGCAGTACGAGCCCAACTTGGTCCCGAAGCCGCCGAGGTTGTTCGCGGGGTCGACGGATCCTTCGTCGGGCATCTCCGTGTCGCCCTCCTTCCCCCTCAGCTCGTCTGGAGAGCTCATGGACATCACTCCCACGGGCGTGAGCAGCCAGGAGTGCCTGGCCACGGACAAAATCCGGACTTCCACCCCCTCCGGACACGTAACCAGCCCTGCCAAGCAGGACGACCTCATGATTTCGGCCCTTTAGTGCTTGGGAAAAGGGGTGGAATGATCCCGGGGGATAATCCGTGGAGGAGAGGAGCGGTCGGGATCGGAGGAGGCGGCTGGAAACATCCCTTCGGGGCTGGCACAGCGGTGTCAGGAGGATGGATTGTGCTGGAATGCCGTGCTTGGAGCTTGGGAGAGGCTTCGCCCCGTGGGGCCTGAGAGGGTCTGAGGCACTAAAATTCCCTACCTCAGCCTGGCTCTCATTCCAGAGGCAGATTCCTTGCCCTGGAGCACCTGCTGAGTTTGGGGAGCGAGACACCCTGCTCTGGGAATCCTCCAGGGTGGATTCCCTGAAACCCGAGGATGGAGGGTTGGGAGCAGGAGGGGGACTGGGATGGATCCCCCCTCCGGACCGGAGCCGCTGGTTTGGGAAATGAGTGGATTGAGACTTTGGGTCCTGTTGCACTCCCACGGATCCGGCCCAAGCTCCAATCCGGCCACTTCCATGGGGATTGCTTTTGTAGGACACTGCTGATTTAAAGCCATCGGGGCTGTATCCCCCCAAATCCAGCCTCCCACTCCCGGCCGGGCGCAGCGGGAACGGGGCTGGCACCGTGTTTCCTCTCCCCCGAGTGTTCCCGAGGGAAGGACGCTGTTCCCAAGACCCAGATCCCTTTGCCGCATCCCAGTTCTCCTGGATCTCACCACTGTCACTCCTGGATTCTCTGGACCCCTCTGAGCCGGCAACATTCCCACGGGACTGCCGGGATTCTCATCTCAGCACTGCGTGGAGGGATCGACTGGAAAATTAACCCAGCGTTGCTTTCCAGGCCCCTGTGGAATCTGGGAGCCTTTCCTGGATCCCTCTGGGCCCTCACATCGCCCATATGCAGCAACCATGGATCGGTGGCAGCCTGTTGTTGGGAATTCAGGGAAAGGAGGGACTTTTTTTCCAAGTGTTGAAACCTTTTGTATGTTTACAGAGCTGCTGTTTGGAAGGTATTTATTAAGGAGACAGAGAGCTTTTCCCAGAGGACAAGCCTGGCCATCCTCTCCTCCCCGTGCCTTTCCTGCTGGGGACTGAGGGAAGAGAGGGTGGGCAGGCAGAATTCCAAGGTCCCTGCTTTCCAAGTGGCTGGGATCTGGGGGGAGCTGCCTGCAGCCCTCGGCGCTCCCCTGCGCAAGTGCACGGAGTAAAGCCGGAGGAAGGTGGGAGTAAATCTGCTGGAGCCTCCTCAGGGTCCAGAGGAGCCTGCTCAGCCGCTCCAGGCAGGTTTTCCAGTGATGGGAGCCGCAGGAAAACTACCTATTTAGGGAAAGAAACCCTTTTGTGGCCTGGGAACGGCCCCTTGTTGGCAAATGACAGCTCAGCACTTCCCAGTGGCTCTCCCTGGAGTTCTGTCCTCCCTCCTTGGGAAAGAAAGTCCCATTTTAACTTCCTTAGAATCCTGTTGTTGCTCCCTGTCCCGCTCCTTAGCTGGGATATTTCCACTGTGGGAGGATGCAGTGCTTCCCAGGAGCTGGCAAATCCCTGGGCTCTCCGTGGGGTCCGGAAGCCTTGGGATGGGCCTTCCTTTGGGAGTAACTGGCACTTTATAACCAATGTGCACTGATGGAAGTAACTCCAGGTGCACGGAATTTCACTGGAATCTGTGTCCAAGTGCTCATAGCCCCCTCACTTGGTCTTGGGATACACATTCCCTGCTCCTTACCCATTCCAGAGCCTTCCAAAGTGCTTTCAGTGGGAAGTTAAAACGTTATCCCTGTGGTTTGAGGTTCCAAAGGTGACCTTTCCCTGTGTGGAACTGGAGCAGAGGAAGCCCCTCTGGATTCAGAGGGAGGTATAGAAGGAAAAAATCCTTTCGTTCCAAGCAACCAGAAGTTCCTTTTGTTTTTGTAGGTCCTGTAAAAAGGAGCAGGTTCGGGAGCTCAGCACGACACAGGCCCCATTCCTGCCCTCAGGAAGCACTGCCAAGGTGACTTTGCAGGAATACGCACAAAAATCCGGGAAGTTTGGAGGGGAAGAGGGGAGCTGAGGGGCGGGGGGGGCAGGGCTAGCAGGCTAGCTCACTTCCCAGCCCGGGAATGGGAATAAGGAGCTCATTCCCGCCCCTAATCCCGGCAGGAATTAACCCTTCGCACTAAGGCAGAGCTCGGGATCTGCAGAGCACTTTAAAACGTTGAGGAAAGGATCATCTCCGTCCCTGGGAGCCACAGGGACACCTGGGATGAGGATTCCTGGGGAGGAGGTGCCTCCAGGTGAGGCCAGTGGGATATCTCCCTCCTAAACCATTCCAGTCGGGATCTGCTGGTGTTTCATGGCTCGAGTGTTGCACTAGAAAGTCGCTTCCCACCCGTGTCCTGGAAAACTCCACCCCTGGCTGACTGTTCCCTTCCCTGTGCCATTGGAACTGTATCCCTTGCCCTGACTGGAAGCAGCCTGGAATGCTGCATTAAAAGCCTGGAAATCCCTAATTCCTGGAGCTGGGCTTGCCATGGATCAAGGAGTAAAGGTGGAAAGGAATCCCGTTCGGGTTGGAGCCAAAGATTGGGATTGGACGGAATTGTGGACAATTCCTGGGCTTTGGTGTTCCCTCTCGACAAGCAGAGCTGATCCCAGTGCTCCCAAACCAAATCCCTATTCTTGGAATTAGTTCAGCTTTAAATCTCTCTTTGTCTTGATGCCCATCCCTGTGTCTTGATCCCCATCATCATTCCAAGTCTCAATTCCCATCACTGCTTCGCTCTAGGGGCATTTGGAAGGGCTGAGCTGCTATTCCCTCCTGGAAAAGCCCCTCTGGAATGCTGGAATAAATGCTAAGCCTGCAGCTACCTCCTGCATCCGTACTGGCCACGCTTCCTGCTTTCTCTGCCTGCTCTTTTCTTTGGAACTGGGAACCATCTCCAGATTTTCCTTGGCTTCTGCTTCCTCCCCTTGAGCTTTGTGCCTTCCAATCTCCCTGTATTCCCGTGATATTCCAACAGGGTGGTCCAGTGCTGGAAGTGCCTGGCATTCCGCATCCCAGTCAACCAGTCCTGTGTCACATCCTCAAAATCCATTCTGATCCTGCTTTCCCAGCACTGGGTGGCCTTGAAAGGCCCTTTCCAGCTCAAAGTATTCCCAGAGTTTCTTGGGAGAGGAAAGGAGCATCTGCATCCAGAATAATTGATTTCATTGGGACTTTACCTGCAGCAGTGCCAGGAATTTTGGGAAGGATTTGCTGAGGGATTTCCAAGCCCTCCTCCAATATTTATCATCATTCCCTCTCCTTTGCCATTGGGAATATTGAATTCCTCCTAAAACTTCCACTTCCCTCTTTTCTTTGCTCCCTGTTCCTCATCCCTCATCCTTGATAGCTCCACTTGAACAGGGAAGAGTGTTCCCTGCAATCTCGGGATGATCCAAAGCAGTTCAGTGGAGCTCCAGGAATTTCTGAAGAACACTTTTCCCAAGGAAAACGGGATTTCTAGGAATGTTTTGTTCTCTCCAGAGGACTGGGATGGCAAAACTGGTGGTGAGTGTGGATGTGTAAATCCAGTGGTTCCCATTTCCCTTCTTTTGGGATATTGTGGCTTCAATTCCAGGAACAGCTGATGGTCCCCAGAAGGATTTAGGTGGGAAATCTTTGTCCGAGGGCACATAAGGAGGGAAGATTCCAGGAGCAGGGATACAGGAGCAGTATCTAATATTTCCTCAGGCACCTGGATGCTTTCCCAGCTTTTTTTTTCCTCTCTTCCTGCAGGCAGATGATGGTATTTCCATGGAATCCCCCAGACTGGATTTACAGACTGGGACAGGGGAATAATCAGGATTATCCCTGGAAATGGGAATTAAGTGGGAATAGTCATTGCTGTGTTTAGGTTTGGATCCCAGAACCTCCATAGGGTTGGATTTCCATGTTTGCCTTGGGAATTGCTGGGCTGGAGCTCTGCTGGTTGCTGGGTTTATCCCTATCCAATCTGGAATATCATTCCCTTGGCAGTAGAACATTCCAGCTTTGCAGGATGGTAGCAGGAACATTGCATTCCCGTGTTTTTTTAGGGATGGGGGTTGTAACTGCATCCTTTGGGGAACATGCAGATGTTCCCAGGGAGGTTGTGGACTCCCCATCGCTGCCATCGTTCCAGGTCAGCCTGGACAGGACCTGGAGCAACCTGGAATAGCGGAAGGTGGCCCTGCCCCTGGGACTGGATGGGCTTTAAATCCCTTCCCACCCAGATCATTCTGGGATTCTGGAATTCCAGTGGTCCTGCTGTGTCCTTAGGCAGGAAAGGGAGGGTTGGAATTCCAGCTGCTCTGATGACAAGTTCCTCTGGAGGCAGGAATTGGGCAGCTCTGGCTGGGTCAGGATTGTTGCACATTCCCAGAGCCTGTGCAGGGCTGACTTTAGGGAAGAGCTGCTGGATTTTGGGAAGAGCCACGTTCCTTGTGCTGAAGCTCCCCCTCACGGTGCTCCTGCGATGCTCCAAGTATCCTGCGGGAGGCAAACATTCCCTGTGCTCGGGAAGGGGGAGAGGCAGGAATATTGCAGCTGGAAGCTGGGATTCCCTGTGGGAGTTGTTGCTGTCCAGTGGGACCCGTAGTGGGGTTATGGATGGGAAGTGGATGGATCGGGAGCCACTGATGGCCTTCCCCCTTCCCCCTCTTCCAGCTCCCAAGGAGCTGCTTAAGGGCTGGAAATTCCAAGGATTAGAGCAATTCCTTGCTTTGTCACAGGGACTTGCAATCCTGAACATCAGCAGCTGTCTCCATTCCCGTTGTTTTCTTCCTTGTTTATTGAGTCCATACTTCTTGTGCCTTTGTTTTCCGTGGCTTGGTGTTCCAGCCTCCTGCCTGGGAGCAGATTTTTGGGATCAGACATCTCCCGCTTCCTTTCCCACTTCTCTGGGTCTATGGAATTGTGGCCACAGAGCTGCCTTGGCTTCTGAGCCTTCCTGTTCTCCCTCAGCCAGGAATTCCCACTTTTTCCTGCTTTTCCCTGCTGCCTCAGGTCGTATCCAAGTGCCAAAAGCAAATCCTGACCTGGGGCAGGGGGTTCCCTCATCCCTGGCTCTGGCACCTTCCAAAGGGAAGCTGCCTGGGAATTTTCCCTGCTTTCCTTGCAGTGCCCTCCCCGTGTCCTGGCATTCCCACCTTCCCGGACACCTGTGGGATGAAGGGAATCTCTGTCTGGCTCCACCTTGGTTCCTGCAGACCCTTGAGCATGGAGCAGCCCAGGAACAAGCCTTGACGCTGGTGTTGGTTGGGATTCCGCTTCCCTGCTTTCCATCCTGGGATTTGTGCAGTTCCCATGGCTCAGACTGGGAGGTCCCGGAGCACTGGGAGGAGGTGGCACCCCCTGCCCGGATATCCTGGTTTTGGGAAGTTCAGGGCTCGTGTCAGGGTGTTTTTCCTCGGACACAGCCACACTGGTGGGTCTGAACTCCCTTCCCGGGATGTTCCCGGCGCTCCTTGGGACAAGTGGCCTCTCCTGCAGTTCCGGCTTCCCACTTTTCCCTCCCCCTGTCAGCTGAGTGATGTTCAGGGAATCCTCAAGCTCCTGTCCTGGTGATGAACAGAATTCCTAGTGGCACAGGGATTTTTGGGGTGGGCTGTGCCTCCCTTCCTGTGTCCGTGGGGCAGCAGGAATGTTGTCCCCTGCTCCAGCTCTGGAAAAGCTCTTTTTCCTGCTGTACCCTGTGCCCCATCCCGAGCTGGGGCAGCTCAGAGCAGGAAAACCATGGATTCATTAACTCCTCACCCCAAATTGCCTCGGTAGAGCTGAAGCCTTTGGAATTTTTGGGAGAACTCTGAGCCGCTCCGAGTGTCTCCCACGGGGCTCGGAGCGCTGGGATGTGCAACGAGGAGGGGAGGGGGGAACAGCCCAGCTTCCTGCATCCCTCTGCTCATCCCGGGAATGCTGCCTTCCAAATCCCTGCTCCGAGCTGCCCCAGCATGAAGATTGCAAGGAAACTCAAGCACTTCCTCACGTGCCATTCCTTCTCCATGGGACTCTTTTTGTACCGATGGCTGGAAGATCCGAACTAATCCCGCTGTAAAGATCAGGCTCCGGAATGATAACCTTATTCCATAAAGATGGATGTATATAAATTTTCTGTATATTCTCTGGCACTGTGTATAAAATGGATGTTGGAAGCACGGCTGGAGTATGTGACTCTTCCCAAAGGATGTCCTGGATACGGATGGTTGGGATTTGCTGGAGGTTTTCCGCCTCAAGAGGGGTGGGAGCGGGAAGGACACGAGGAATTCGGTGTGTGCGTATCTTGGGAATGCTCCAGGGAAGCACCGAGGGTCGGTTGGTGCTTTTCCAGCTCTGTCTGGGCTGGATCTCGGCCTTTGGGAATCATCCAAATGGAGAGGGGGTGGAAGCTGCTTCCCTGGAAGTGTTCAAATCCAGGTGGGAGCAGCCTGGTGTGTGGGGAGGTGTTGGGGTTGGAAGTGGATCTTTCAAGTCCTTTCCCTCCGCAAATCATTCCAGGATTTTCTGATCCATGTCCTGTGAGATCAGTTCTAGGAATATCCTTTCAGTGGAGAAGGAAATTAAGGGAAGGGATTTACAGGAAGAGCTGTGAGTGATTCCAAGTGAAATTCAGCTTTCCACACAAAAAGAAGGATTTTGGTGCAAAGCAGGTTGATGTCAAGGAATCCTCTGGGATTGGATGGGAATGGCAGGGGGAGGAGGATGAGTGCTCTCAGTCGGGATCAGATCCCAGATATTCCATCTATTCAATATTCCAGCAAGAACAATGTGGGAATCTGCCCTTTGGATAAACGTGGAGGTGCTGGGATCCTTCTGCAAGGAAGGTGAGTCCAAACTGGGATTTTCCCAGTGAGAGGCATGGATTTGGGGTTGGAAGGCAGAATCTCCCTGCCTGGGGCTGTTCCCAGTTCTTCAATGCCATGGAATTCATATTCTGGAAGTGGGAAAAGCTTTTTTTTTTTTTTNTCTGGAAGTGGGAAAAGTTTTTTTTTTTTTTTTTTTTTTTTTATGGATTACAGGGTCAGAGAATAAGGAGAGGAGACGAGCCAGGAGAAATCCAGGGAAAAGCAAGGCCTGGAAGCACATAATCCTATTAAGGGCTGCCTGGAATGATTTTTCTGGCTGCTCCCAAAGGGAGGCCCTGATGGTCAAAGGTGGCTGAACTCCTGAATTCCCATAAAAATGCCTCTAAAAAGTGCTGGAATGTTTGTGCCGATATTTTGGGGTGGATCTGTGGGATTTCCCTCCCTCCCTGGAGCCGTATTGGTCTCCTGAAAGGATCTTGGCTCTCCTGGGGAAAGGAAAACATCCAACTCTGGCTGCTCTTCTTGGATAAACATGGAATAATCCACGGTTAGCAGGGACTGCTTTCATTCAGGAAAGCAGATGGATGTGGGCACAGCAGGAATGATGGATGCTGCTGTAAAACCCGTGAAAAGCCTTAATTAGGGATGTAGTTGGATTTTCCAAGGAGATTTTCCAGCTGCTGGGTGTGCTGCTGACTTTAGGAAAAAGTTCCCAGCTTGTTGAGAAAAGTGGTTTTCAACCCATTGGAAAAAAATATTGGGAGCGACACACCCCACCCCGGTTTTCCAAGAATTTTTAAGCCAGGTTGATGAATTCCCAAGGAAACAGGGAGGGAAAATAATGGGAATATGTCATTGATTAAAGCTGCCATCTGATTATTAATTATTTAAATGGAAACCAGCACTGCAGGAATTAATTCCTCAGGAGTTTTCCAAGGATTCAGTTGGAAGAGAGGGAAAGGCAACAGAAAGATCCTTAAAAGATCAGCCTGGAATGTGATGAATTCCTATTTTTCAGCAGGGATAATGTTCTGGTGGGTTAAGTTATGCTGCTTTGCCAACTGATTTTTCTTGGGAATATTTTGATGGGATCTGAAAACAACGACTACCTGGCAGGATTCCTTGCTGGGAGGTGCTTGGATGCAGGAGAACCTTTAATTCACATTGACCAGAGAAAATCGGGATGATAATTCCAATTATGGCAGGTGGAGTGGGATATTCCCTGGACTGAGGGTGGATTAGCACAGGAAGATCAGGAGCCAAGGGAAACCTTGGAAAACTGGTGGGAGAGAGGAAAAAGTGGGAGAGAGGCTGAGTGTGGTGGGAGCTGAAGAAAGGCCACTGACAAAGCTGGAATCTCAGATCTGGGAATCAAATCCATCATTTAGCTTGGAAAAGCCCTTGCAAATCAAATCCAGGTGTAATGTCCTGGGTTCTTCCAGCAGCATCTGAGTTTTCCTGCTTTTTCAGTGCTTGGCTTTCCCTGCCTTTCCAGCCATCCCTGCTCATCCTTCCCATCACGGAGCTTCCTTGGAAAGCACATCCAGCATTTATGGGCAAGTTTGTCCTGCCAAAGGTATCCGAGGAGTTTGGATATCCTTGTTGGGAGCTGCAGGAGCAGGTGGGTGACTCTTCCCAGGATTCCAGGGCTGGTTTGAACCCTCACACTTCCACATCCACTGGTGTTCCGTGATGGAAGCGTCTCCCAGAATGTGCCCTCCTCCCTGAGGATGCTCCTGGATCCCTTTATAAATCAGTGGAAGTGCTGCCCCCCCCTTGGGAATGAACCCTTTGGAGTGAATGGATACCCAGGGAGGGATTTCTCGGTGCCAGGAGAGAGAAGGGAGGCAGCTCCACTTCCAGCTCCAGAGGGGTGGGAGCTTCCCAGGGAGTGTGCAGGAATCCTTGGCTGCCTTCCCTGTCCCTGGGCTCGTGGGGCATCTCTGTGACAAATCCAGTCTGTGCTGGTGTGGATCCCACTGGGAGCCAGGCTGGGACACCTGGGAATGTCCAGCTGGGGCAGAGAAGGATCCAGGGAGGCCTGAGAGCCCCTTCCAGGGCTAAAGGGGCTCCAGGAGAGCTGGAGAGGGACTGGGGACAAGGGATGGAGGGACAGGACACAGGGAATGGCTTCCCAGTGCCAGAGGGCAGGGAGAGCTGGGATAGTGGGAATACATGTTTCCCTCTGAGGGTGGGGGGGCCCTGGAATGGATCTCCCAGGGAAGCTGTGGCTGCCCCGTCCCTGGAAGTGTCCAAGGCCAGGCTGGAACAACCTGGGATAGTGAAAGGTGTTGGGATTGGAACAGGGTGATCTTTATGGTCCCTTCCCACACAAACCATTCCAGGATTCTGGGATAACTCTGGGAACAGGAGTTCGGAAATAACTTGGAGCCTTTTGGGAATTGGTGATTTTGGAGGGATTTGGGGGCAATTTGGGGCTGGATTTGGGATGGTTTGGGGCTGAAATTTGGTGCAGTGGGACAGTTTGGGGCTGATTTTGCTGATTTGGGGCTGGATTTGGGAGGTTCAGGCTGGATTTGGGAGTGGATTTGGGGGATCTTTGTTTTGGAGCCCATGGGCCGTTTGATCCTTATTTCCCCTGCGCTAAATGGGCCGAAATTCCCATTTCTTTTGCTCCCAAGTTCCCAATTTCCCTCTGTGGGTCTGTTTTAAGGACCAAACCAAAGACACAAATTCCAAACTTTTTAATGGCTTTAATAAATCCAACCAAAGGATACACAAACTCTGAGCAAACCAGGAGTGCGAGATGCCAGGTATTCCAGTGTCTTGGAATCGCAGGGATGATGGGAAGGGAAGATTCCTGAATTGGTCTTTTGTTGGAAACTGGACTTTGAAATTTAGCGCCGGGGGGAGAAGCGGCCGCACCTTCCATGAGTAATATCCCAAGGAATATCCCTCCACCCCCTTCCTGGCTCATGTTCCCAACCAGCCACGTGGGATAAGGGAGAGCGGGGTTTGCAGGAAGCTGATCCCGAGGGAGAGAGGTGTGGGAAACAGGGAGCGGGGGAGAAGGGGGAACCACAGGGTGGGTTTGGATCCCCTGGATCAAAGTGATCCCTTGAATTTTTCGGGATTCAAGCTCTCCAGGATCCCTTGGGATCACACAAGCGTATCCCTGAAGTGCTGGATTCCTTGCAGGAAGGGAGCTGGACCATCTCTTCTTTGGGATGCTGCGTTCCTTGGTGCCATCAGTTTTCCCAGCGGGTCTTTTCCCTTTAATCAGGTCTGGGAAGGGAGAGAGCAGCATTCCTTGGGAATGACTGAGAGGCAGGAGGAAAACCGGGGTGAGAAGAGCTTGGATCGTCCACAGCTGGGCTGGGACACCAGGGAAGGAGCAAAGACCCCGGGGGAGGGAGTTAGATCCAAGTGCTTTGGGATCGGGATCCACAGGCTGCCTGCTTGGATTGGGATAAACAGCCACTGTGCCTTCCCAGGGAAAAGTGGAAATGGGATTTAATCCCTGATGGATCCTACTCCTGTGGTAATGCCGCTGGCATCGTGGGGATCCTGGCTGCTGGAATACTGTGGGATACAAGCACCTGGATTTCCCAAAGCCGCTTCCCAAGTTATTTCAGAACTCATTCCATGTCCCTGTGAGAACTCCATGACCTGGATAATAGGGGTGAGGGACGTGGATTTGGGGTTGGAAAACAGGATTTCCCCTCCTGGGGCTTGTTCCCAGCTGAACAATGCCAAGGCTGAGCTTTAAGGTCCCTCCCAAACCAAACCATTCCAGGATTGTGTCATCCTCAATCATGGAATATGATCCTACCAATCGTGCGATGATTCTGTGAATCCATGGAGTGGATCCATCCATGTTCCATCGTGGAATATGGTGGTGTGGAGTCTGGGATTCTGTGATTCTAAACCATTCAATAAGATTCTCTGGACTCCAGGATTTTAAATGATAGAATCATGGAATATGGGTCTATGGGTTCTGGGATTCTATGGTTCTAAATCATGGAATGTGGTTCTCTGGATCCCAGGATTTTAAACCATAGAATCGGGGAATGTGTTCCTGTGGATTCCAGGATGTTAAACCATAGAATCCTGGAATTCTGGTTCTGTGGATTCTAGGATTCTAAACCATAAAATCCTGGGACACGATTCCATGGGTTCCAAGATTCTAAACCATAGGATCATGGAATGTGGTCCTGTGGATTCCAGGGTTCTAAATGATAGAATCACAGGATGATTCTGGGATTCTAAACAGTGGAATCGTGGAATATGATCTTACGGATTCTAGGATTCTAAATCATGGAATCTGATTCTATGGATTGGTGGATTCTAAACCGTAGACTCCTGGAATACCCTGCTGTGGATGAGAGCCCCAAGGACCAGCCCCAGCCCTGACTTTGGTCCCGTTTAATTCTTATTCCATTAATCCCGTGGGAACAAGCGGGGCGCTGCTGGGCCCTCGGCTGGGCCAGTGCTCGCATTCCCAGGGAAAACACGCATTTCCTTGATTTTTTTCCCATCCTTCCCACATGGTTTGTGGCCAAAGTGGGGGGACGGGAACAAGAGCCCAGAGAAAAACAATTGTCTTAAAGGGCCGAGAGAGGGGTGAGAAAAAAGGGCCGTTGAGCTCGGCCCGACCGTCCCGAAATAATGGAGCCATTACTGTCCCCAATCCTGAATCCCCCTCCTTTCCCGGGAGAAGAATCGGTCAGGGCACAGCTGTGGGAGCCACAGAACTGGATTTGTATCTGCCGAGGATCTGCCCTCCTCCGTCGGGATGTGGGGCCGCACAAAACCCCTTTGTGCCCCGGGCGGCCCCGAGAGAAAGGCCCCACAGTTTGGGCCCTCGGAATAACTCCAGGGATGTTCCAGCGGGAACGGGGCTGGGGGTTGGGCTCAGGGGCTTTGGGGCCTGGCTCTGGGGGGTTGGGTTTGGGTGATTGGTGACTGGATTTTTGTGGTTTGGGGCTGGATGGGGCAATTTGGGGCTGGACTGGGGGGATATTTGCCTGGTTTGGGGTGATTTGTTGTGGGATTCTGTGACGTGTGGTTGATTTGGGGCTCGATTTGGGCAATTTGGGGCTGGATGATGATGGTTTGGGGTGATTTCTTGTGGGATTTGGGTGATCTTTGGCTGATTTTTGGGGTGATTTGAGGCTGGATTTTGGGTATTAGGGGCCTGGATTTGGGGCTGGTTTAGGTCATTTTGGGATGGATTTGGGTGGTTTGGGGGTGATTTTGGGGGTGCTTTGGGGCAATTTGTGCCTGATTCGGGGCTGGATCTTGTTGATTTGGGGTTGGTTTAGAGTGATTTGTGACTGGATTTGGGTGGTTTGGGGCTGATTTAGGGGGATTTGGGGGTGATTTTGGGGGTGCTTTGGGGCAATTTGTGCCTGATTCGGGGCTGGATCTTGTTGATTTGGGGTTGGTTTAGAGTGATTTGTGACTGGATTTGGGTGGTTTGGGGGTGATTTTGGGGGTGCTTTGGGGCAATTTGTGCCTGATTCGGGGCTGGATCTTGTTGATTTGGGGTTGGTTTAGAGTGATTTGTGACTGGATTTGGGTGATTTGGGGTGATCTGGGGCTGGTTTGGGGTGATTCCTGGCTGAATTTTGGTTGTTTGAGGCGATTTGGGATGGGATTTGGGCAATTTATGCTGGATTTTGGTTGGTTGAGGCTGGTTTTGTAATTTGGCTCTGGATTTTGGCAACCTGTGGCTTGTTGGGACAATTTGGGGCAGGATTTAGGTGGTTTGCAGGTGGCCTTTGTGATTAGAGCATGATTTGTGACAGGTTTAGGACGCAGTTCTGGTGGTTTGTGGCAGGATTTAAGGGATTCCTGGTTGGTTTTGAGGTCTTTGGCTGGAATGTGAGGCTGGATTTTGGTGAGTTCCTGGTTTGGTCATTTTGGGTAGGTTGCTGTCATTTTGGGGGTTCATTTTGGGACTCTGCAGCTGCTTTGGGGGGGCTTTGGGGTGGGTTTTCCAACTTTAGGGCTGCTTTTTTTTTGGTGCCTTGTGACTGTTTTTGGGACTCTGTGAGACGCATGGGCCCTTGGTGACTTTGAGTGGCTTGGGGATGGATTTTGGGGCTTTTTTGCCTGTTTTTTAGTTGGTTTTTTTCTTTCTCACTGGTTTTAGTGCTTTGGGGACAGATTTTGGCACTTTGTGGCTGTTTTGGTGCTTTGGGGACAGATTTTGCTGGGTGTGGCCAGGTTTTTTTGGCCAGTTTTTTTTGTACTTGGTCACTTTTTGGTGCTTAGTGACCACTCTTAGTTGCATTGTGAGTGGTTTTGGTGCTTTGTGACTGGTTTTTCATGCTTTGTGACCTGTTTTGTTGCTTTGAGACTGTTTTCAGTGCTCTCTGGGTTGTTTTTTTTTGGATTTTGTGACTGGGTTTGGTACTTTGGGGACAGATTTTGGTGCATTGTGGCTGTTTTGACTGGGATTTGGGAGGGGTTGTGTCTGCTTTTCTGATTTCTGAAAGTGTTTTGTTCCTTTGTGGCTGTTTCTTGGCACTTTATGACTTTTGACTTTATGACTTTTGGTACCTTGTGGCTCTTTTTTGGTGCTTTTTTGGCTGTTTGGTTTGGTTTGGTTTTTGCTTCTGGCTGGTTTTGGTGCTTAGTGACTTTGGCACTCTGGGGCTGGTTTTGGTACTTTGGGGCTGGGTTTTTGTGTTTTGGGGACAGATTTTGATGTTTTGGGGGCACTGGATTGGGGGGGTTGGCTCCTTTTGGATGGATTTTGGGGCTCTGTCCCTGAGTTTTCAGACTTTTTTGGCTGTTTATTTTCATCTCCTTTCTGGCTCCTTTTGGTGCTTTGTGACTGTTTTTGGCACTGCACGACTTCTGGGGGCACTTTTTTGCTGCTTTTCTGGCTTTGTTTTTCTCCTTCTGGCTGGTTTTCGGTGCTTTGTGTCTGGTTTTGGCACTTTCTGACTTTTGGTGCCTTGTGGCTTGTTTTTGGTACTTTTTTGGGGCTGTTTTTTTGCTTTCTGACGGGTTTTGGTACCTTTTGTCTTCCTGGTGCTTTGTGACTGGTGGGGTTTTTTTTGCTTTCTGGCTCTTTTTGGTGCTTTTTGACTGTTTTTGGCCCTTTGTGACTGGTTTGTGGTGCTTTGTGGCTGTTTCTTTTGTGGTTTCTGGATGGATTTTGGTGCTTTCTGGCTGGGTTTTGGTGGGTTTGACTGGAGGTTTTTTAGGGGATTTTTTTGGTGGCTTGTGGCTGGTTTTGGGGAGATTTGACTGTGGGGTTTTAGCATTTTGTGGCTTGGGTTTGATGCTTTTTTCAAGGTGGTTTTGGGGGTTTTTTGCTTTCTGGCTGTTTTTTTGGTTCTTTGTGACTGGGTCTGGCACTTTGTGGCTTGTTTGTGGTGCTTTTTTTTGGCTGGTGGTTGGGGGTTTTATGTTTGTTTGGGGGTTCTTTTTCCCCACTTTTGGCTCCTTTTTGAGGCTGTGACAGTTTTTTTGAGACTGTACCGTGTTTTGTGGTTGGTTTTGGTGCTTTTGTGACCCTTGGTGGCTCTTTTTCGATGCTTTTTTTGCCCGGGGTTTATATTTTGCTTTCACGCTGCTTTTGGCACTTTGTGTCTGAGTTTTGGTACTTTGTGAGTGTTTGANTTTGTTTGTTTGGGGTTTCTTTTTCCCCACTTTTGGCTGCTTTTTGAGGCTGTGACTGTTGTTTTGAGACTGTGCGGTGTTTTGTGGCTGGTTTTGGTGCTTTTGTGACTCTTGGTGGCTCTTTTTTGATGCTTTTTTTTGCCCGGGGTTTATTTTTTGCTTTCACACTGGTTTTGGCACTTTGTGTCTGAATTTTGGTACTTTGTGAGTGTTTGGGTTTTGTTTTGTTTCGGTTTGGGGTTTTTTGTGTGAGTTTTTTGATTTTGTTATTGTTTTGGTTTTTTATGGTTTTTGGTTCTTTGGGTTGTTGGGGTTTTTTTG
>VYXB01001854.1:29608-53320 GCA_013397135.1 Pachyramphus minor | reverse complement strand
GGGAGGAGCGCCCCGCGGGGCAGCGCTGGGCGGACTCCGATGGGCATCGGGCGGCCGCGCTGGGCTCGGGCACCGGGAGCGGCTCCGGGAGCGGCACCGGGAGCCCGGCGGTGAGAGCGGGGCCGAGGGGGCTCGGGCGGGGCCCGGGGGTCGCGGCGGGGCCCCCCCGGGCCGGGGCGATGCCCCCCCGGAGCAGCGCGGACTGAGGCGGGCGGGCCGTGCATGGCCCAGCCATGGAGGTGGTGGACGAGACGGAGGCGCTGCAGCGCTTCTTCGAAGGTAACGCGGGCATCCCCCCGCAGCTCTGGGTGGGGAGGGAGCCCCGAGCTCGGCCAGGTCCTGCCCCGACGCCTCCCACCGCCTCCGGGCTGCTCCTTGGGGACTTCAGGGATGGGGCAGCCGCGGCTTCCCCGGGAGATCCGTCCCAGCGCCTCGCCACCCTCGCAGAGAGGAGTTTTTTCCCGGTGTCCCATCTAATCCCAGCCCGTGTCAGTGGGAAGCCGTTCCCCCTCGTCCCGTCACTCCGGGCCCTTCTCCAAAGTCCCTCTCCGTCTCTCCTGGAGTCCCTTCAGGCTCCCTGGATTCTTCTCTTCTCCAGGCTGGACATTCCCAGCTCTCCCAGCCCGTCTCCATAGGGAAAACCTGCCACCGGAGCCCTGTCTGGTGGCCCTGTCCCTGGACACAGTCCAGGTGCAGCTGTGCATCCTGCAGTGGGTGCTGAGCTGGCCATCCCGGCATTCCAAGGGCTGGGAATTGTGTTGTGCCCACAGGGACCTCGGTGCATCCCTGACTGTCCCTGGAGCAGGCACAGGCTCCTGACAGTGTCCCCGGGATCCCAGATGTTTGTCCAGCTGTGGATCCCAGCCCAGCTGGAGCCTGGATCCCTTTGGACACCCCATGGCTGTGGATCACTCTCCTTCCCACCAGGGCAAACCACAGGTGGAAGAGGGCTTGGGAAGGGGATTTGGCCTCTCTTGCAGCCGGGATGAAACGTGGATGCTCATGGAAGCTGAGGGGCTGTCGGGGCGAGCTGGGAATGCCTTGGGACCCCAGTTCTCCCTCAGTTTTGCTCCCTTGGCTCCGTGTTCCCTTCCCTGCTCTGGATTTGCTGGCACGCTCCGCTCTTCCTTGTTGCCCGGTTTGTTCCTTCCCTTCCTCCCTCGTTGTCTTTGTTTCCCTTCCTTGTTCTCTGTTGGGTCCTTTGCCAGGTGGAGGTTTTGGCTGCCACAGGCTGCATCCCTTGGGATGAGCCCCTGGCACATGGATCTGCTGGTCGAGGGAATATCATGAATCCTGGTGAGGCTCCAATAGGTCCTGTTTTCCAGGGATTCGCTGGGCTGGATCCTGATCCCTGGAGAACAGGGGGCAGCTCCAGAGCTGGGATCCCCTCTGGAGCAGTGGGACCAGTGTCACCCAGGGTGGTTGAAGTGGGACAACAGTGTCCCTATGGATTCTTTGGATTTATCCCAGGGTGGAAAGGGAAGACACCACGAACAGAAGATGCTTTGGGGAGTGAACGGAGTGTCCGGTTCCTTCCTCCTCCCTTCCCTCTCTCCTGGAATCCATGTGATCCCTCAGTCACACAATTCCTCTTCTTCAAAGGAAAAAGCTCCCCCCCCACATCCCTTTATTCCAGCCCTGATCCTGGATTCCCAGGAGCCCCAGGATTAGGGAGGATGGGAAGCCTCCCCACATGGGCTCTTACCGGGCGCTCCCAGCCTGTGTTCCCTGCAGCCTTCCAGGGTTTCCTTCGGATTTAGGGTCTCACTGGGCCCAAATCCTACCCTCTCACTTCCCATTCCAGAGTCCTGCACAGCCCTGGCTCAGCATCCCAACATTATTTAGGGACCAACTCTCCATCTCTTCGGTTGGAATTTCTCCTTTTCCCGCAAAGCATCCTTTATAGGCTGGAAGATTCTTTGCTTTTCCTGGTTTCTTGTGCTTTCTGGGTGCTGGGGATAATGCTGCTCCAGCAAAGTGATTCCAAGAGGTTCCTGACAACCTCAGCCATCCTGGGATTCTATGTCCTTTTTTTCCCCTTTTCTCCCTTTTCCCTCTTCCTTTCTCCCTTTTTCCCCTTTTCTCCTTCCTTTTCCCCTCTTCTCCCCCCTTTTTTCCCTTTGTTGTTTTTTCTTCCTTTCTTCCTTTCTCCCTTTTCCCCCTTTTTCCTCCTTTCACTCCCTTTCCATCTTTCCTCTCCCCTTCCCCCCCTTTTTCCTCCTTTTCCCCCTTTTTCTTCCTTTCTCTCCCTTTTTTCTTTCTCCTTTCCCTCCTTATTCCCTCTTTTCTCTCCCCTCTTTCTCCCCCATTTCCCCCCTTTCTTTCCTTTTTCCTNTTTTTTCTTTCTCCTTTCCCTCCTTATTCCCTCTTTTCTCTCCCCTCTTTCTCCCCCATTTCCCCCCTTTCTTTCCCTTTTCCTTTCACCCTTTCTTCCTGCTTTCTCCCCTTTTCCTCTTTCCACTTTTCTCCCTCTTTCCCTTTTCCCTCCTTTGTTTTCCCCTCTTTTTGTGTCCTTCTTTCCTTGTCTCTTTCATTTGAATTAAAACCGTCCCTGTAAAAATCAAGGAGCAGGGAAATATCCTGAAGGATATTTCTTACCCTCAACCATTTACTTCCTTGCATAAAATCACTTTGAAAACCCCTCTGAGCCGAATATTCCATGGAGTTTGGGCAGCTCCGTCCCTTTCCTGCTGTTATTCCAGAGCACCTGTTAGGACACAGAGTTGAGAGGGGAGAAGGGAAGAGGAGAAAGTTTCCCCCCCTGGAATTGCTGTTCGGTTTTTCCCTCCTGTGCGTGGTTTAGTCGTGCTGCTCCAAGGAATTAGGAGGCCAAACTGATCCTCTTTTTTGGGGGGAGTGAAGGTCAGTGCCTTAAATCAAAGCCTGGGGTTGGATTTACCCTGGAATGTCGCCGTCCTGGAGAATTAAAGCTTTCTGGGTGGGGAGAACAGTATGTTTTCGTCCCGTTCCCGAAGAAATTTCTTCCTGGAGATTGAAAACCCTAGAATAATTTGGGAATTCCCTTGGCTTGACTCTGGTTTTCCTGGGATCTGAGTAGTCTGAAAACATTTGGGAGTAATCCCTGAGGGCCTGGACAGCCCTCAGGATTCCCAGGAGTCAGACAAGAATTAACTGGGCTCTTCCTGGAGACTTGAGGCGAGTGTGGAAAAGAGGCAGTGCCGGTGCTCATTCCAAATCCTGGCATCTGCCTGGAGCTGGGGGCACGTCCCGTCTGCAGAGCCAGGATTATTTGGGAAGTGGGTGCTCCCGAAACCTCAGGTCCAGTTGGTGCCTCCGGTTTTCTCACCTTCGAGATGGATCTTTAATTTCCTAAAGGGAATCTTGGGGTTTGCTTGGGAAAGATATCCTTGTTTCCCTGGGCATCCTTATTTCCAGAATATCCTCGTTTCCCTGGGTATCCTTATTTCCAGAATATCCTCGTTTCCCTGGGTATCCTTATTTCCAGAATACCCTCGTTTCCCTGGGTATCCTTATTTCCAGAATACCCTCGTTTCCCTGGGTATCTTTGTTTCCCTGGATAACCTTATTTCCAGGAAATCCTTGTTTCCCTGGGTATCTTGGTCTTCTTGGATATTCTTGTTTTCCCAGATATCCTTATTTTGCCAGCTATCCTTATTTTCCTGGACATGCTTATTTCTCTGGATACCCTTGTTTCCCTGGGTATCCTTATTTCCCTGGTTGTCCTTAATGTCCTGGATATCTTTGTTTCTCTGGATACCCTTATTTTCCTAGGTATCCTNCCTGGGTATCTTTGTTTCCCTGGATAACCTTATTTCCAGGAAATCCTTGTTTCCCTGGATAACCTTATTTCCAGGAAATCCTTGTTTCCCTGGATAACCTTATTTCCAGGAAATCCTTGTTTCCCTGGGTATCTTTGTCTTCTTGGATATTCTTATTTTCCTGGACATCCTTATTTCTCTGGATATCCTTGTTTCCCTGGGTATCCTTATTTCCCTGGTTGTCCTTAATGTCCTGGATATCTTTGTTTCTCTGGATACCCTTATTTTCCTAGGTATCCTTATTTGTCTGGCTTTCCTTATTTCCCTGGGTATCCTTGTTTTCCTGGACATCCTTATTTCCCTGCATGCCCTTGGTTTTTTGATTTCCTTATTTCTCTGGCTATCCTCATTTTCCCCGACTATCCCTATTTCCGTGGAATGTGGTTGTCCACACTTGGAGGGCGGGATCTGAGGCCTCTGAGGACAGAGAAGCAGAAAAATGATAGGAAACATCCCAGGGTTTGCTCTGAAGTTCAGGAAGGGATTAGGGAAAAGTCTCTGAGGGAAGAGATGGATTGGGAATTACTTCTTGCTGTCCTGGGATGAGGATGCTGGGAATGCAATCCTGACTGGTCCTGCTGAGTCCTCAAGCTCCACTTCTTCCGTGATAGGAAGATCCTTGTTGTCCCGGTGCCCCGAGGCGCATGGAATTTTGGGATTGTCCTGTGCAGTGCCAGGAGTTGGATTTTGATGATCCTTGAAGATCATCTTTTCCCATTCAGGAACCTTTCCAAATTCCATGGTTTGCGTGAACACAGCTGGTCCGTGTTCGGTGGCTCCCAGGACCATCCCGAGGGAGAGTTGGACAAAACCCTTGGATGCAGCGAGCGTGGGATGCTGGGGGGGGGTTCTGGCAGCGCAGGGAAATGAGTTTTCCATGGTTTTGGGAGTGTTTACGGAGCGTTTGTCTTGGGTTTCAAAGGAAAAGGGGGGAGTTGCGAGCTCCTGACCCTTGGCTGGCACCCTGCTCCCAACCTTTCCCTGCCTCCCGCCCGCCCCGCGCGCCAGGGAACCGCTGACGCCACAGCTCAGCTATTTGGGATCCCTCTCCTGGCTAATTTATGAGATAAGAGTCGGCCAGGAATGTACATCGGGAAAGATGTGCCGAGCAGGGCCCGAGGGGGGCTGGGAAGCGGGAATTAGGGAAAGGAGCAGAGACAAGAGGGCGGGCGCCGCAGTTGGGTGGATTTGGGGTTGAGGTGGGGCTTGGGAGTGACCAGAGTTGGTGCCATTTCCCTGGGGGTTGTCCCTGTGCCTTGGGGTTTCCTGGAGCACTGGGAATGCTGGCTGTGTCCGTGCAGGGGTTCTGTGTGTGCACAGCAATCTCCCAGCTGGGAGTGACCAGCAGTGGATGGTTTTGCCCATGGCAGTGTGTGGATAGGTGTGTTCACAGAATCCTGCAATGCTTTGGGTTGGGAGGGACCTTAAGGATCATCCACTTCCAAACCCCTTCCACTATCCCAGGTTGCTCCAAGCCCCATCAAAGCTGGCCTTGGACACTTCCAGGGATGGGGCAGCCACAGCTTTTCTGGGAAATCCATTCCAAGGCCTCACTGCTCTCACAGGCAAGAATTCCTTCCCAATATCCCATGAAAACCCACCCTCTGTCATCCAGAACTTCTCTGGACAACCTGTTCCCATATTCCTGGTGTTGGTTCTGCTCTTGGTGATTTTTATTACGGATTTGTGTCTGTGAGTAGGGAATGCTTCCCTGTAGGAAAAGGTCTGGACCAATTCCCTGTTTTCCTTGGGTGAAGGAACACAAAACGATGGAGCCGAGGGAGTGAGGTGATCCCAGGACACCTGGGATTGCACCTGTAAGGGAGGATTAGGGGATGGTGGGAATGAGCAGAGAAGGAATTCACTGACCAAACTCTGGTGCAAAGCCCTGAGCTTCCTGGAGAACCCAGGGGCTGCTCCAGAGTCTTCCTGATGCTTCGGGGTGCAGGGAAATGGAAAGCTGGGCAGGAGAGGAGCCCACCTGGAGCAGAGGGTGTGGGGTTATCCGGGTGTCCCGTGCTTTTAGCTGCGTGGGCTGGACATAGAAGTGAAACTGCAGCATGTGGGAGCCTGACTTTTCTTGGAATTCCTCAGGAAAAAAAACCAGCTTGGGGGGCTTCCCGCTTGCTTTTCCCAGTGGCTGCCTGTCCCTTCCCCCAGAGCCGTGTCCCAGCTGCAAATCCCGCGGTGATCCCTGCCGGGGGGGCTGTGGGAGGAGCGGGTCGGGAGCGCAGGTGACAGTCACTGCGGGGCCTGGGAAGGGTAAGAGGCTTTGTGTGGAGTTCTTTGGGAGCCGGGAGTCAGCCCGTGCTGGAATGGGCCTGGGGAACCTGGTACAGCACAAACACATGACCCTCCCTCCGGGTAATCCCCAAATCCCAACACGGAGCCTCCCGGCCCTCCCACTCTTCCCGGAGGGAATAGAAAAACCAGCAGGGCAGCGGCAGCGCTGGGAGCTGGAGGAGCCGAGTTCAGGGAATGATGACGGAGCGGGAGAGCAGGGATACAGCTGGAGCTTGAGCCGCTCTCACCATGCTCAGGATGCGCTGGATCCGAGCAGGTAACGGCACAGAATTCCCAGCCTTTCCGTGCTTTTCCCTCTGCCTCTCCACCTCTCTTCCCAATGGGATTGTTCCCTGGTTCTCCTCTCTTTTCCCACTGCTCTGAGCTTCCCTGCCCACCCGGCAGGTGACGTGAGGATGCTGGTGATCCCAACTCTATCCCAAGGTCTGAGCAGAGCAGGGAAGAGCCTAAAACATTCCCTTGAGCTCATTCCCAGAGCCACGTGACATTCCTGGACATTGTGGGGAAGCTGCCACATCCATCCCAGCAGGAGATTCCCAGAGCCGTCAGCCAAAGGACTCATCCTCATCTGCTCCGCAGGGAAAGGCTGCTGGAGAACCAGTGATGCTTGTGCTGGTGCTTCCCCTTCCAGTGTCCCTACAGCTCCTTTATCCTGGACCCCAGAACTCCTTTATCCTGGGAAAAGGGCAGGAGGCATCTGGATGGAGCAAGGCCAGCGCGTTCAGGGCAGGGTGGATCCCTGAAGATAAGGGTGGGTTGGGATTCGGGAAGAGCGACGTCAGCTCCTCCGTGAGGAGGTACTTTGCCCGTGTCCCGGACAAACCTTGCCCGGGTTGGTGTCCCGGGAGCGACGCCTGGACTGGGAGCAGGAGAAAGTTCAGGAAGAGGTGGATTAGAGGGAGTTGCGCTGGAGGTGTGACCGCGCTGATGGAAAAGGGCATGTTGGGAACTTGGAATGCTCCCTGGGAAGGGGCTGTGTAAGGATGGGGTGCAGGGATCCCGGTCAGGGAGGGTGCTGGGAGCGCAGGCAGGAATTCCCTCTGCTCCCTCACTCTTATCATTGAGGGCTTTTCCAGGGCCACAGTCATTCCCAGCTGCCAGAAACTTGGAATGAAATGGCTCCTGGACATGGTTATCTCGAAGGAGAGATGGAATCTTGCTCTGCTTTCTCCTGGTTAGGGGCCTCATGGATTCCTCCTGGTGGGAAAAGACCAGAGTGATCTGGTGCTGGAGGCCCTGGCACAGGTTTCCCCGGGAAGCTGTGGCTGCTCCATTCCTGGGAGTGTCCAAGGCCAGGCTGGAGCAACCTGGGCCGGTGGAAGGTTCCCTGGTGGAATTGGATGAGCTTTAAGGTCCCTTCCAACGCAAACCATTATGGAACTGCACCACCTGGAGCTGGGAGCTGTTCCAGGCCATCCATGCTTCCCAGCCCGTGGCTTGACATCCTTGCTGAGGATTTCCCTGCCTGGGGATGGCGTTGCTCTGGCACAGCTTTGCCAGGTAACCCCCTTCCCTCTTCCCACTCGTGGTGCTGACTGGACTTTGCTCTCTCCGATAAGAATCCCGGGACACCGAATGTGCCTGAGGAATCATTAACCAGCCTGTGTGGTGCCAGAGGACAGGGAGCAGCTGGAGACACAACCAGGAACAGCCTCCTGGGTTTTGGGCCTGAGCTGGTGTCTCCCGGATTTAGATCCCATGTGCCGGCATCATTCGGGAGAGAGAACCCTCTCCATGGGGCTTTCCTGGTGGATCCTGGGCCTAGGGATGGACAGGGAGGGATGAGACAGTACCAATGGAAGTGAGAGCCCAAGGGAAGGTCCTGCTTAGGGCAAAGGGGAGCTCTTAGAAGTGGAGGATGGATTGATCCCTGGAATTGTTCCTGGCCAAGCTGGATGGGTCTTGGAGCAACCTGGACTACCCAAACCCTGCCCTTGGAACTGGAGGAGCTTTAAGGTCCCTTCCAATCCAAACTATTCCAGGATTCTACGATTGGACACCACACTTGGCCCTTTAATTCCATGATATCCATGCCCTTGCTTATCCTCCAGACCTTCCTTCTCCTGTGGGCACCTTTTTCCCGACAAAGCAAGGACGGACATGGAATCGTGGAATGCTTTGGGTTGGAAGGGACCATAAGGATCATCCAGTTCCAACCCCCTGCCATGGGCATCTTCTCCCTGCATCCAGCCCAGGATCCTGTCCTTCCCGCCGGCTTCCAGCGGCACCTGGAGCGCGTTCAGGGCACGTTGGAATGAGAGACTTCCTTCCCAAGGGAAAGTGTAACGTGACCCTCAGGGTCCACCCCTTATCTCAGTGGACTTTGGCTGTTTTGATGGAGTCACTCAAAAACAGGGAGAGGGAAACGTGGGAAGGGAGACCGGGCCTGGCTGTGAACGGAGGAGCCGGAATTGTTGTGGAATGAGAGCGAACACTTGTGGATTTTGCCGGGTTTTGGGGTGCAAAGGCCAAAGCTGGAGTTGGAAGCGGCCTTGGTGTGCCGGGATCCAGCCTGGATTTTAGAAAAACAGTTTTTAAAGGAATTTTTGCTGGAGGTGGTGTTATTTTCCCTGTTTTTTTCCATGGAGCCTTTGATGTCAATCCCATTTTGCCACGTATTATCTTGGAGTGGCAAATTGATGTGGTTTCCTTACCCAAAGAGAGGAAAACAACAGTTTGGTGGGGAGGGGACAGGGACGACATGGGACAGGGTTTGTGGAAGACTCAGGTGCTGATTCCAAGAGAACTGGAGATCTAAGTCATAAAGTCATGGAATGGTTTGGGATGGAAGGGGTCAATGCAGATCAGCCATATCCATGGGCAGGGACACTTTCCACTAGCCCAGGTTGCTCCAAGCCCTGTCCAACCTGGCCTTGGACACTTCCAGGGATGGGGCAGCCGCATCATTTATGGCTTTTAATCCCATGTTCCGATTTGCTGCTCAGGATCCACATAAATGGGAAAGCAAACAACTTATCAACCTGCTGGATCTTGGCTTATCTCCCATGTTGTTCCAAGCGGTGGTTTATGGACATTGATTCCTGGGAGCACTAAAAAGGGTGCCTGGATTTTATTGGGGGTGAAACACCTGCTTAAGTAAAGGAAAACTTGGAACAGGGACTGTTCAACAGACCATGAAACTGTGTGCTGATAATACCATCAGTGCTCCTCTTACAGACAGAAAAGGGCTTTTTCCTGGTGAGATCCCAAAATCTGGGGAGTTCTGGGAAGGGGGGAGAGTCCTGTCCGTGTCTCCTGCCTCCTGTCTTTATTCAGTTTGCAGGAAGGGGTGTTGGGATGGAGAGCTGGATGTCAAGTTGGACTAGTGGAAGGTGTCCCTGCCCACGGCATGGGGTGGGAATTGGATGATCCTTAAGGTCCCTTCCCTCCCAGATCATCTGGGAATTCTATGAAGAGAGAAGGGTGATAAATGATATTCCAAAACTCCTCCCATGGTGTGGAGGGACCGAAGGGGCACAAGGAGCAGCCCAGTGGGGGGATCTGGGACAGGTTTCACAGCCCAGAATGAGGAATTTGGGTGCTGGAAGTTGTGCTGGTGTTCCTGGGAAGAGGAACTGGGCAAATTCCATCTGGCCCAACAGGAAGGGCTTGCGGAATGTCATGGGTAGGGATCTTCCCAGCTCCTTGGCTTTTAAACACAGGTAGAGTGGCTCTGGTACATCCAGGAGGATGCAACAGCTCAGGGGTGATGCCGGAAATGAATTTATACAGGATTTCCAACCGTTCCAGGTGGAAAATGCTCCACGATCATCGAGGCCACCCCGAATCATGTCCCCAAGTGCTACATCCACTCGGCTTTTAAATTCCTCCAGGAATGAGGACTCCACCAATGGAGCTTGTTCCAGTGCTTGATAACCTTTCCAGGAAGGAATTCTCCTGGAAATCCAGCCTGAACCTCTCCTGACACAACTTGAGGCCATTTCCCCTTGTCCTGTCCCTTGTTCCTGGGAGCAGAGCCCAATTCCCACCTGGCTCCGTGCTCCTGCAGGGATTTGTGGAAAGAGAGAAGGTCCCCCTGGAATGTTTTAGGTACAGGTCCCTTTCCTGGCAGGTCTTTTCCGGGCAAATCCTTGTGCCATTGAGCAGGGACACCTTCCTCTAGCCCAGGTTGCTCCAGCCTGGCCTTGGACACTTCCAGGGATGGGAAAGCCACAGGTTCCCTGGGAAATCTGTTCCTGGGCCTCACCCCCTCACAGGGAAGAGTTTCTTCCCAATATCCCATCTCAAGCAGCACATGGAATCCTGGAGTGGTTTGGATTGGAAGAGACCTTAAAGCCGTCGTTCCAGGGGCACCTTCCTCTCGATCCCATCTCCCCTTATCTGCTGTTTCACTTGGAGACCCCTCATTCCTGCTCCATCCCACCTTTTCAGGCAAACTCCCCGTCCTCTCCTCCCCCTGCCATGTCCTTCAGGCACCTTCCCTCGGCGTTTGGAGCTCTCCAGAGAGCCCAGGAACAGCCAGGGGTGGCCGGGATCCAAGGAGCACGTCTGGTATCTGGGTTGTATTGTCTGGGAATTGTTTGCTAAATCCCTGGTGCGGGAAGTATGTTCCAAGAGGGCTCAGAATTAGTCAGAAAATGCAAACAAGGGGTTTTCTGTAAAGAAGGAACCTCAGCTCCATGTGGAAGTGGATGTGGGAATAGCTGGCGTGGCAGTGATCCCTTGGGAATTTGGGGTTTGAAGTAGGGATTTTAATTGTACAGAATCCTGGAATGGTTTGGGTTGGAAGGGACCTTAAAGCCCATCCAGTTCCAACCCTGACACCTTCCACTACCCCAGGTTGCTCCAAGCCCTTGTCCAGCCTGACCTGGAGCACTTCCAGGGATGGGAAATCCGCAGCTTTCCTGTGCCTCACCACCCTCACAGGGGAAAGTTTCTCGGGGACTAAGACAACGGATTAAAGGGTGGGAATGGGATTGTGTGGCCCCTTCCTCGGGAGGTGAGTTCGAGTTTCCCCTCTCTGAAGGATTTGTCCTACAGTGAGAAGCTCAGGGATTGCTGAGAACAGCCCAAGAAAAATCTGTGGTCTGTGGGATTTGGGATATGCTGTTGGTATTGTCTCAAGATGGATGAAAGCAGGAAGTGTGGACACTGTGTCCTTCAGCCCATCCCAGTCTTGGAAGCACAAGGAGGGAAGAATTCCCAAGCAAGACACATCAGCTCATGGATGCAGAGCTGGAGAGAGATGTGAACCATTGATGATGTGTTGAGTTTCCTCCTTAGAAAAGGAAATCCTGGAATCCCAGTCTGTTTTGGGTTGGAAGGGACCTTAAAAACCATCCAGTTCCAGCCCTCCTGCCGTGGGATCATGGAGTTAGGAATGACAGGCCTGTATCCCTGTGCCACTTCCCTTGGTCCCGTTGTCCTGCCCTTAGAACCTGGGAAAAGTGGCTTTGGGAACTTTGTGCCACGTGGATGAGGAAGCTTTTGGTGCTCCCTGTGTCTTGGGAGACAATTCCAAAGCAAATGTTCCAGCTGGGTGGGAACACCCAATCCTCCTACTAGGGAAAGATCCGTGTTGGTAGCACAAAAGTAGGGATGGCCCTTCCCAAGCCCTGGAAAAAGTCCCATCTTGATAAATCACCCCACTTCTTACTCCCAGTCTCTTCTGGAGTGTGTCCAGCCTGGCCAGGCCTTGGAGCCTCCCAGCTGGAAGGGAGGGACAAGGTGCCCGGTGTGGACACGGCGTTCCCAGCGATGCTTGGCTGCCCTGGACCTGTATCCTGGGGCTGTTTGATTATTAATCTCCCTAAGGATTGTTTTGTCCTGGAGGGGGGGTTTACAGGACAGGCAGCACCCCTCCAAATCCCCAGTTATCCCAAGTTCCCTGTGCGTCTCGGAATTGGGCTCAAAGTGGTCTCTGGAGCAGCTCCTGGATCTCCGAATTCCCTGAGAGACTTTCCAGAGCCTCAATTCCAGCAGCAAGGTCTGTGTCCGGGGACTGTGTCCCTGGGCTTTTCCTTGGAAGCAGCAGAGCAGCAGGACCATGGCTCAGGCCTCTGCCGTCAGCTCTGTCCTTGCCCTTGTGCATCCCCGAGTCTTGATTCCGTCTCTGCTGAGCACAGAAAAGCTCTGGGAGCTGGACCAAGGCTCTCCTTAGTGCTGCTGCATAGCTGATAATTGATATCATTAACTATCAATTCTTCATCTGCTCTGGGAATAATTCCCACCGAGGGAGGTTTGCGGAGATGCGGATATGGACCTTCACCACCGCACCAGTGACCAGGAGCTCCTCCGGGCTGTGCTATCCCATGGAAAAAGGTCATCCCTGTCCCCCAAAATGTGGCTACGATGAGGTCAGTTGAGCCCCCTCAGCAGGAGGGATCCTAAAAAGCCTTTCCCCGTCCCTCATATCCCTCCTTTCCCCATCCCTCATCCCGAGGATGAGGAGCCGGCCTCGTGCGGCGGGAGAGGCCACCCGAAGTGTCCTTCTCCGGTGCCGCTGTCCCCCCTCCCACAGCCTCGTCCCGGAGAGGGAGAGAAAGGCGTTGTCTCCAAACAAACAGGGCAATGTGCCCCCCTGGGCAGGCACCTTGGAGCTTCCCAAATGGAGCCGCTGTTCCGGCCATCCCAGGGCATGAATGGACAAGCACGGCATTGAGGGCCGCGGGGACAGGGACAAACGGGGCTCTGTGTCCCCCCTCACACCTTCCCCTCCTCCCCATTCCCGAGGGACAATGGCTCCATCCATGCCAAGGTTCACAGCTGGCAAGGGCGGGGGAAAGGCCAGGACACGGGTGGGGAGCTGCGAGGAGAAAGGGATTCGGGAGGGATAACGGGGACGTGGGAGATGGGGAAATTCCAGGAGGGTTGGAGGTGCTTTTCAGCACTCGGGGAAGTTTGGGAAGGAAGATGGAGCTGCCTCCTTTTCCTGCACAGCTTCCTGAGAAACGTTCCCGTGGCACAGCAGGATAATTTCCCCTGGCTCCTCACACCTCTTCTGAATTGGGATGTGTCTCCCTAACACCTTGGCCTCTTGGGAGACAGGGAATGGAGAGAGGGAATTATCTCCTTATCCTTGAGTTTGGTGTTTTTCCCAGGTTATCCAGAGGTGCTTTTGTCAGATGTAGTCTGTGGATGTCAGCTAAGGAACTGTGGGATCCCGTGAGAGCAGAGGGAGCTTTCCATGGGCTGGGGAGATGCTGTGGATGGGGCTGCAGGCTGGGAATCGTGGCATCCTGGAATGGTTTGGGTTGCAAAGGATCATCCAGGACCGTCGGCAGGTCTGGATTGGTTGTCCCTCTGACCAGGATGGTTCATTATTCCAAGTGTTTTGCCTCTGTTATCCAGGTTGTTGCTCCAGGGTCTTCCTGGACACTGTGTAATGCTCTTTACTCCCAAAATCTGGGGGGTTGGCTAAAATCCCACCTGTCCTGTATCCTGTCCCTGCATCCTGCCCTGCCTGGCATGGGATAGTTTCTCTAGGATTGCAGTGGGGTTAGACCCGGGAGTGGGGATGTTGACTGGGAGCTCATCCCTGACTGTGTTTTTGGTGTGGAATTTGGACTTTGGGATTTCTGCTCCAGCATGAATGGGGATGGATGAGCTGCCCTGTTGCTTTGGAAGGGCAGGGCTGTCCTTGGGAATGTGCTGGCAAGGGAATGTCCCCAGCATGGGACACAGGAGGTGGGTGAACCTTTTGTGATGGGAAGGGCACAGGCTGTGTCGGGATGTGTGAGGAAGGGGGTCCGAATCCAATGGATGGTATTTAGGAAAGAGATCAAGTGACGATCCCGGAAGATCCCACATAGTTTTCCCTGCTCCAGCCCTCACGGATCCCAACAACCATTCCTGGGTGGGACAAAGGCTGCCAATGGGGGGGGGGGGGGGGGGGGGGGGGGGGGCTGTGGTTCTGGGAGCCCCTGGAAGTGCCTGGGACAGCCGGGACTTTGCTCCAGGGTGGTCTCTGTGGGAGCCGCTGGCTCCGTGTCCTGCTCCGGTTACAGGATCCCGTTCAGGGGCTGGTTATCGTTCCAGTCAGGTAATAAAGAGCGTTAATTAAGGAGGAATTCCAGGCTGGCATCCAGCGGGAGGCAGGGGCTGCAGGGTCGGGGTGTTCCACCCCTGCGGGCAGCCCAGGCTTGGGAACGTGGTCCCGCTGTCCCTTGAGGAAGCAGCCGTGTCCCCTGGCTCTGGGCAGCTCTCTCACGGGAGGGATGCTATTCCCAGCGGGAGCGGGCGCTCTCCAGGCTTGGCAGAGCCGTGTGGCTCCCGTGGATAGGGAAGAAGCTCCGAAGCTGAGCGCTGGCCCCGCGGCTCCCCGGGCTTAGGCGGTGTTTGGATAGGTCGCCGTGGCCCGGATTCCTCCTGCTCGCATCCAGGCCGGCAGCCAATCCCCCCGGGCCGAAGGATAAACATGGGAAGGAGCAGAAGGGGGTGTGGGGGCCCCGGGAATGTGCCGATGCGGCAGCCTGGGCTGAGGTTGCACAACCGGCCCCTCGTGCCGGGACGCAGGGATGTGGCACCAGCGCTGCTGTGCCATCCCAGGGAATTCCCAGGGGGCATTCTGGTGTGTTGCACTCATCCACCTATCCCACTGTGCTCCGGAGGGCTGCTGAGAGAGGGAATGCTACATGGAACCAGCTCCTGGGGTGTCCTGTTCCAGCCTGCACCCGCGGGATATTTTATTGTTTCCCAGTGTCCCGTGCCTCAGTTTCCCCTGAAATCCAGGGGGCAAATCCACCCTCTAGGATGTGGCTCCACTCTGGGCTTGGCACAGCTTCTCCTCCTCCTCCTCCTCCCTGGTGTCCCCCCATCCTTGATGTTCCCCAGCCCCTCTGCAGGCGCTGACCTGGGCGTCATCTCCAGGTTCCCACATCTGGATCGTGTTAGCGGATCCTGGGATCAAGTTCTCCAGCTCCCTCCCTCCCTCCCACCCCCAGGTGACCCAGGCAGGATTAGGGGTGATTTGAAGACAGGCAACAGAGCAAGAGCTGGCGGGGGTGGGGGGAGGAACTGTTATAAATAGAAATTCCATAAACTTCTCGGCCTATCACTCCAGGAAAATTCTGGGTTAAATCTCTCAGAGCTGTAAATATGAGGATTCACGGAGCACAGGCTCCGTTAACTCTTTCCAAGCCCTGTGCTCCCCTCCAGGAGCACCTAAAGAGGGGACACAGAGCCTGGATGGGGCTGGGCTTGCAGCTTAGGGACACGGTGGTGGGAGCAGGAGCAGGGAGAGGAGCAGGGAGCACCTCTGCTGGGATGTGGAGCGTGTTTGGAGGTTTGGGGAAAGCAGAGAAAACCAGTCCAAACATTGGGATTCCTGACATTCTCACACGTCCAGGGGCCTCACCCGCTCACGAGGAGGGTGCTCAGGCTTTAACTCCTGGTTCTTTAGGCTCTTTTTGGGGATCACCTCAGCTCTTTTCTGTGGAAAGGGTTGGAAAGCAGAGCGGTGGGAGCAGTGACGTGGTGGGGGAGTGGGGTGACAGTGCCAGGAACAGGTTTGGGATGAATGAGCTCAGAGCTTCCCTGGGTTCCTCCACAGGGGATAAGAGCGGGAGCCTGTCCTGGGCCGAGCACTGAGCTTCCCTCCTCGGTGGCTTCCTCCTAATCCCCGCTTGGGAGGGGGAGGGAATGTCGCTGGGAGCTCGTGACTCCAGGGAGAAGAAGTTTTTGAATTAATCACCTAAGCTGGCTTTTGGTAAGAGCCCGGCTGTGCGGAGGCTCCGGCCGCTGGCACATTCCTTGGGCAGCTTTGCCAGCGACACCCGCTCGATATCCCGCTTTTTTGGTCCAAATTCCAGCGTTCCCAAGCAGAGGAAGGTCCTTGGTTTTTGGTGGGAAGCCATGTCCCAGCTCCACCCCTGCCACACCTCTCACGTCACCGGGCTTATCTCGCCCTCCTCGGGGCTCCTCAAGGTGACTTTAAGGAAGTGAAGGAACCCTGGAATGGTTTAACTTGGAAGGGGCCTTAAAGCCATCATTCTATGACTGGGGACACCTTCCACCAGCCCAGGTTGCTCCAAGCCACATCCAACCTGCCCTGGAACACTTCCAGGGATGGGGCAGGCACAGCTTCTCTGGGAAACCCATTCCAGTGCCTCACCAACCTCAGAAAATTGGGAAGCCCAGTATTCCACTGTCTGTGGAGGGCTTCCCACCCTCCTGGAGTGCTCCTGGTTCCCACCCTGCTGGAGTGCTCATCCCTGGCAGGAGGGTTTCGGGAATGTTACGGGATGACAGTGGGAGCTTGAAGAGGTAAATCCATTATTGGTGGGGTGTTGGGAGCAGGGTGTGGCAGATCCTTTGGGATGAGTGGGGGACACAGGAATGGCTGCTGCTGAGCTCCCATAACTCTGAGGACAGCAGGGTGCTGCTTCCCTATCCCAGAAACTTCAGGAGAGGAGGGACACACCTGGGATGTGCAATTCCATGTTGGAGGTGCCAGCATAGCTGGAATCCCAGAGGTTCTGCCTGCTCCATCCTCACCTCAATGCCCACCTGGAAGCAGCATCGCATTCCCTGCTTCAGGTGGATCCCGTTGTTCACATGGAAGAGCATCTCCATCCTGTCCCCCAAATCCCTGGGCTCTGCCATGGAGGTGTCCTGAGAACCAGCGCTTATCCAGGTTTTTTCCCCCTTTAGCCAAGGTTTGTAAGGCAGAGATCCCTCTCCACACCCTGTCCGCTTGGCAGAATTCCTAGCTGGATTTATTCCTGCCGATTTGCTTGTCTTGGTATGAAAGGGATTTGCAGAGGGAGAGCTGCAATTGGATGGGGTGGGATGGAGGTTTGGGATCAGCCCGTGACCTTTCCCTGGAGACGGGGGGTCTTTTAGGAGAGGGCTGGACATGGGGCTTTCACGTGGCATCTTCCAGGATGGTCTTTCACCGACTTCCTTATCGGAGCTGAGGGGAGCTGGACCTTCTTTCCCAGTTCCTTGGCAGAGCCTCTGGCACCGTGGGCTGGCTCTGGTCCCGGCAGGCTCCGGGCTCCCACGCGGGAGAGACAGATAAAGGAAGGACTTGCTGTCAACAAAACCCTGCCCAGCTTCCCTGGAACAGGGCAGGGAGGGGAGAAGAAGCCCTCCGGAGCAAGGAGAGGGAAATCCACTCCTGGAGCAGGAGGAAGGTCGGGAGCTGCTCCAGAGCTGCAGCAGAGAAATTCCAGTATGTTCTGCAAAGCTGAGGCAGAGTCCCACGGGAATCAGAGGATGTCCCAAGGATTGTGGAGTCCCACCATGTGTCGGTGTCACCACCCTGGCTTGTCCCACGTATTCCATCTCCTGGGAGGGGGTTTTACCCTGGGATGGGCGTGGGCAGACAGCCCTCAAGGGGCCTCAAGCTGATCCAGATCATCCCTGCCCATGGCAGGAAGTAGGCTTTAAACTCCCTTCTCACCCACCCCCTTCCATGATTCCACGATTCTCAGATCAGTTCCTTGACTGTGCAAAGGTGTTTCCAAAGCCTTCCCATGTTCCTCTCCAGCTCATCCTTCCACCTCCTCTTTCCTCGCAGGCCACGACATTAATGGAGCCCTGGAACCATCCAACATCGACACCAGCATCCTGGAGGAATACATCAGCAAGGAGGACTCTCCGGAGATGTGAGTGCTTCCCTTGCTCCGCAGCGGCAATGTTTCCCTGTGGTTTTCTCTGGAGAGGCCATAAATCCTGGAATAGTTTGGCCAGGAAAGGACCTTAAAGCCCAGGGACACCTCCCACTGGCCCAGGTTGCTCCAAGGCTCGTCCAACACTGCCAGGGGTGGGGCATCCACAGCTTCTGTGGGAAACTGGTGGAGCAATTTCCAGCCCAGAAATTTGAGGAATCGTGTAGGAAACGCTGTGCAGCCCCACTCCAAAATCCTCCTGGATTACTCTTTGCTCCATTGCCATTTCCAGCTCTTCTTCCTGTCTCATCCTGTTTTTTTTACCTTGGAGTTTTCCCAATCTCTGCTGTTTCCTCTCTTTCATCTCCTGAGGGAACTGTAAAGGTTTTTCCTTAAAAATGGGAAAACAGCCACGGGGAGTCCAATGGAATCCCCAGCACAACCTGAGTGTGAGGAAGGGAAGGGTGTCCCTGCGTATCCCAGCTCTGGGAAGAGAGGGGAGCAGACCTGGAGAGCACCTGTGAGCAGGGTGGGAGTGGGATTTTTGGCACAGCTTCCCTGAAAGCTGGAACATGGTGGGCACATCCCACTGGCTTCACATTCCTCAGTGTTGGCGTCCTGGGAATTTTAAAGCTTCCCAGGTGGATTTTGGCCTCTTCCTTCAGTCCCCCTGACCTGCCCCTGTTCTCTCCTGGTGCCACCACGGTGCCCGTTGTTTGGCTGTTTCCCAAGTACGCCAGAGCACCCGAGGCACTCTGATGCCACGTTCTGGGAGGCCAGGGACGGGCACAAAGTGTCCGTGGCTGAGGTTTTCCCATTCTCTCCCGCAGCTGCTTCCCTGACATTCCTGCTCCATCCGGCTACGCGCACCCCCAGCCCTCCAGCTCCGCCAGCATCGCTCCCTCCAGCTCCATCACCAGCGCTCCCAATCCCTCTTCCAGCGCTCCCCTGCACCTTCCCCCCGGCAGCAGCCAGCTCCCGATCCGGCATGGTCCTCTCCTGGCCAATCCGTGCGGATCCGGCTACGGAGCTCACCTCAACTGCAACAACAACAACGGGATGGTGGTGCCCAAGGGCTTCCTGGGCGGGCACTGCCTGAGCAGCGTGGGCCCTCCAATCAAAACGGAGCCCAAGGCTCCCTACGCACCTGGGTAAGCGGGAATGGCCTGGTGGGATATGGGATTGGGGCTGCTCCGGGCTGGTGGCACCCGGAGGGGCCCACGGAGCCGTGTCCTGTGGCAGCATCGCTCCGCGTTGAGTTCTTGCCTCGTGGAAAGGTGGTTTGGGATAAGTGGAAGTCCTGGAGCTTCCCAAAAGGTTTCCTGGGAATATCCCCCATGTTGTCGTAGAGCTCTGGGAGACCAGGATACCTTTACGGGGCATCTGCAGGTGGGAAGTGGGAGAACACTGTGGGATTTCTTAAGGAAGAAGACGCTCGGAGTGAACTTGAACAGGACAAAACTCGGTGTCTGGGATGAAACTGAACCTCCAGGATATTCCCATGCCTATCCAGGGGATAGCTCACTGCGTTGGGCAGGGACATGTTCTTCTGGTGGCCTGATGTGGCAGATGCTCCATTCCAGAGATGGAAAAGATGGATCTGAGTTGGATGTCTTTTGACAAGCTCGGGGTGCAGACCTGGAGAAGAGGAAGAGGATGGGCAGGTTTCAGGACTGCTGATGGATTTAACTGGATGGTTATTCCCAAGAGGAGAAAAGATGTGGTTCCTGCTCTCTGGGATGGAAAAGAACAGCCCCGGGAGAGCAGGATGTACGCGGTCTCTTCCTGCTCCCACCAGGAACAGGGAAGTGGAAGGTGATCTGAAGCCAGGCAGGTGAAATCCAGGTGTGTGGCAGAGTATCCATGAGCAGGAAGGAATAGTCACTCCCAGAGCAGCTCCAGCCTAGATCCTGAGGTGGTGGTGGCCATGAACAGCCAATCCCTGAGCCTTCTCCCATGGAAATAATGGATGTGAGGGACAGGGAGGCCGGGATGGCCCCAGGACTGGCTCTTCTCCCTCTGCCTTGTGCCCTCTAGTGTTGCCAGCGAGCACAGCCTGGGGATTCCCCGGTCTGGGAACCCCCAGCACACTCAGCCTATGGATGAACTTGGAAAGACCTTCCAGAAAGCTAAAATACTCTGCCTTCATTTTATTCCCAGGCCAGGGAGTTTTCCCTTGGGATATGTGGAGCTTAGGGGGAACCAAAAGCCTTGTCCCGTGCCTTTCTTGTGCATGCACCTGGAATTCTCTGGAATGTCCTTCGTGAGGAGCACACCTTCCTGCCAGAGAAGAAAAACCTCTGGATGCAGCTGAAGTGGACCAGAATGGCAGCATTTCTGCAGCATTCCAGAATGACTCTTCCCCAGTGTCTGAGGCTTTTTCCAGTGGAGAATTGTGGAATATCCTGATCTCCCTGTGGGAATTCTGCAGTCCACCTTTTCCAGCCTCCAGGATTCCCTGAATTGTGCAGCTCCCTTTTGTCATTGGCCAAAGTTTGGCTTGCTGAGGCACAAATCACGATAAATCCTTAGGGAATACAGGATGAACTCACAGCCAGCACAGCAAAGAGCCTGAAAAGGGCTGGGAAAAAATACTGCAGACAGGCATAGGAAGGGACTGATGGAAAGGTGCTCCAAGGGAAGTTGGAGGACAAGGAAAGTGTGATGAGGGGCTTTTGTGGGATGACCCTTCCTCTCCAGCCACTGTTTTTACAACTTCCCATGGAGAATCCAGTTAATGGGTCTTGGGCTCCTCTGGTCCAGGAAGCAAAAACCATCCTGTGAGCTTCCCAGGTCCCCCCAGGCCTCCCATTTCATGGAATCATGGAATTGTTTGGGTTCAAAGGGACCTTAAACACCAGCCAGGTCCAACCCCTGCCGTGGGCCAGGAAACCTTTCAGGTTGCTCCAAGCCCTGTCCAACCTGGCTTTGAACACTTCTAGGGATGGGAAGAACACTCCATGCACCCCACCTGGTCACTGGCATTCCCACAGGGAAGCACATCTTTCCCTGGGAAGCGGATACATTTCCATTTGACTTCTTTTATTTGGAATTCTCATTGTCAGCTCAACAAAATGTCTCTGTTCCCAAAAGCCAGGGAAGCACTGGGGGAGCAGTGGCAGCCATGGCAATCCACAGGGTTATTTGGGATTCCCAAGGGGATCCTGGAGGGTGCTTTGATCCAGCTGGACCTGTTGGTTGTGCTGGGAATGACTTCCCCTTCTTTTTTCCCGTTGCTCTGCAGCACTTTGCCGGACTCTCCCCCGGATTCCGGATCCGAAGCCTATTCCCCTCAGCAGGTGAACGGTGAGTGCTGAAAAACAGGGAGGAGGGGGAGGGAAGGGAAAAACTCATAATCCAAACCCCAAATCCAACGTCCTCCCCCCTCTTTATTCCGTGAAAGTGGTTGGCTCTGGAATCTTTATCAGGCGGGAGAAAACAGGCGGCTGCTCTACGTAGGGAGATTATCAGTTAGTAAATATCCCTCGGCTTTCGCCCATTGTTCCGCTCCCGGCCTCTGGAAAAGTGGGAGAGGGAGCGGGAGACAAGGCAAGGTGGGATTCCATGGATCCAGGGGGATCTCGGCGGTGTGGCTGATCCGTGGGCAGGGTGGGATGAGGGTCCTGCCGTCACCCTGCCCTGTGCCTCAGGAAAAAGGAGTGGGAATGCAGCCCTGACATGGAGCCAGGCTCCGGGAGGGAGACATGGACCTGCCGTTTGCCAGTAAGTTCCTTCGCAGCCCTTCCCTCCCCTCCAGCTCTTCCCGAGGTCTCCTCCTCCAGGAGCCGGGATCTGCTCCGGGGTCATTGCCAGGGAAAACCACCGAGCATTGTTCAGGTCCTCTGGTGACCTTCACTTTTCTTCCATGGAAAAAGCTCCTTGGGAAGGAAGGAGGGAAGGCTGTCCAGGTTGTCCTGCTCTCCCTTCCCCCTCGGAGCAGCACCCTCTTCCCCAGGCTCCAGCCCAGTCCCCACCAGGAACAGTGCCTGCTCCCATTTTTTTTTTTTTTGTGATGGAAGAGGTCAAGAGTTCTGTTTATCTTGCTAAAAAAAATCCCTGGAATTCCTCCTGGCCCTTCCTTAAATATAACAAAGAGGCCAGGTTGCTCCCCACGGGGAGAGCTGACAGCTCTGTCTGGGAAGGAGAGGAGGCTCCGGAGGGTGCCCACAAAGCTTCCCAAGAGAAGGATCAGATTCCTGGAGATGGTTTCACCCTGGATTTGGGAGCACATCACTTTCCAAGCCTTGCCTGTCCCTAAGGCAGCTCTGGAAGGAAGGCTGGCCAGGGAATGAGCCTGGAAGGAGGGATCTAGCTCTGTGTGTCTGGAAAAGGGCAGTGAGAGGTCTCAGCAGGAAGCAGAAATCCCTGGAAGGATCCTCATTTCACTTTTCCAGACTTCCCAAGGGGAGGAGTTTCCTGATTCCTGGTTGGGCGCTTTGGCCTCGTTAGTCAGTCCCTGCCTGGGTGTCCCGAGGCCAAAGTCCAGAGTCCGGTGGCTCCTGCTTAGGGAAGCAGTCTGGAATGATCCAGCAGATCCTTCTCTGCATTCCCAGAGCCTGTGCCCGGCTTGGTCACTCCCTGGATGTGTTTTCCATCAGTTTGTCCACACTGGAGTGTGGAAAAACTCTGTCCTGCGCTTTAAACACCTGGAAGGTCGCGGTCCCTTCCCACCACTCGGTTTCCTCGTGTCCCAGGGCTCAGTGCCACATTCCTGCCAGGATCTTAGCATCCTGTGGGGACACGGGAAGGTGCAGGTGGATGCATCCATCAGGGAAAGGCTGGGAAAACAGATGAGCTTTGTCCTGGTGAGCAAAAAGGGAGAAGAGGCTGGAGAGGGTCTTTGGAGTGCCAGGACAAGGGGGAATGGCTTCCCACTGCCAGAGGGCAAGGATAAATGGAGTGCTGGGAAGAAATTCTTCCCTGTGAGGATGGTGAGGCACTGGAATGGATTTCCCAGAGAAGCCGTGGCTGCCCCATCCCTGGAAGTGTTCCAGGCCAGGTTGGAGGGGGTTTGGAGCAACCTGGGCCAGTGGAAGGTGCCCCTGCCCACGGCAGGAAGTGGCAGGGGAGCGCTGGGGTGACGAGGAGCTGGAGCGGTGCAGGAAGGGACATGGATCTGCACGTCCCTCCACATCCAAACATTTGTCTTGATGCTGAAATAGTCAAATCCACCCTGACCATGGCACAGCTTTGGTATCCAATTCCATACAGAGGGAGGAGAAATGTGGGATCACATTTCAATGTCCCTTTTTATTTATTTAAATTTAGGGATCAAAGTCTCCTCCTGGTTTAAACTGAAATATTTCAAGTCCCTTCCCATAGACCCTCCCTGGCCCTGCTGGGTGGGTTCAAGTCATTGCTATCTCTTCCCTCTCTTGTTGTCCCCAAGGAATCAGAGAATCCTGGAACGGTTTGGGTGGGAAGGGGCCTTAAAGCTCATCCCGTCCCGGCCCCGGCCGTGGGCAGGGACACCTTCCGCTAGTCCAGGTTGCTCCAAGCCCCGTCCAACCCGGCCTTGGCTTTATTAAGCAAAGTTTAGGTGCTTTTTCTCCACCTCTGCATTCCCAGGAACAGATTCTGGAGTTGCCAACTTTTGGAGTTTTGCCCTCTGCTGTGTTTCCTTGCTCCTTGCATTTCCTACAGGAATACCGTGTTTGATGGGTTTTCTCTTGGAAGGGAAATCCAAAGCTAACACAAAAGCTGCCTGGCAATTCCTAAGGGAACTCCTGGGGATGTGCTTTCGCTGCAGAGCATCCACGGGAGATGTAGCAAATCTCGGGAATGTTTGTGTCTTCCTCACAGAATCATCCAGTCCTGGAATGGCTTGGATTGAAAGGCACCTTAAGGATCATCCAGTTCCAACCCCCTGCCGTGGGCAGGGACACCTCCCACCGGAATGGGCTGCTCCAAGTCCCCTCCGACCTGGAGATCCAAGATAACCAGATCAGTGCTGGATCTGGGATCAGGACACCCCTAACTGTGACTCTTCCTCTCTTTCCAGATCCTCACCTCCTCCGGACCATGACTCCGGAGAA
>VYXB01001854.1:6540-29554 GCA_013397135.1 Pachyramphus minor | reverse complement strand
TTCCTGAAGGCCGAGCCCCTGATGCCTCCGTACGGGATGGGGCCGGGAATGGCGCCGGCCGAGCTCCACCACGCCCAGCAATCCCAGATGCTGCACCAGCTCCTCCAGCAGCACGGAGCGGAGTAAGGCCTGGGGAGGGTGGGAATGTGGGGAGGAGGGAATGGGAGCGGGAGGTTTGTGCAGCATCCAAAGTGTGGGGTGTGGCTGGGAGTTGGGTGGCGGGAATAAACAAGAGGAAAACTGTGGAAGGAGCCCCTGCCCATGGAAAGGGGTTGGAACGGGATGAGATTTAAGGTCCCTTCTGACCCAAATCGTTCTGGGATTCCATGCACTGGTTTAGAGGGGATTTTGGGAAGAAGATCTTCCCTGTGGGGGCGGTGAGGCCTCGGAATGGATTTCCCAGGGAAGCTGTGGCTGCCCCATCCCTGGAAGTGTCCCAGGCCAGGCTGGAGCAACCTGGGCTATGGAAGGTGTCCGTACCCACGGAAGGGGGTTAGAACTGGGTGATCCTTAAGGTCCCTTCCAACCAAACCATTCTGCAATTCTGTGGAATTACAGATGTGGCACAGAGCTTGGCAGTGTGGGAGAAGGTGGGACAGTGCTGTGGGAATGCTTTGGGGTTCCGTGGGGGATCCTGCTTGTGCCAGTGGCGGGATGTGGGGCTGCCCAGCTCAGCCTCTCCCGTGTCTCCCCGCAGCCTCCCGGTGCATCCCGCCAAGAAGCGGAAACACTCCGAGTCCCCCCCCAACACCCTCAACGCCCAGATGCTCAACGGGATGATCAAGCAGGAGCCAGGAATGGGATCGGCACCGCTCAATCCCGACCGAGTCCAGACTCCTCCCTGGCACCAGCCAGGTGCTCTCTCCCCAGGTACCCCCCAATCCCACTCCTCTTCCTGGAATCCCCCAGGAATTCCAGTCCTGGATCTGCTGTCCTGGCAGGCAGGAGGGGAACTTAAAGCAGTGCCAGTCACTGCCTTGGGCTTCCGCCCAGCTGGGCATTCATTCCAGTGATTCAAGTTGGGATTTTAAGGAACGTTACCCTCTCCCCATAGGGCTGATCCAGGATAACGACAGTTTGAACGGATCCTACCTGGATCCCAACTTCCAGTCCATCAAGTGGCAGCCACACCAGCAGAACAAGTGGGCAACTCTCTATGATGCCAACTACAAGGAGCTGTGAGTAACCCCTCTGCCTCTGGAAAAAGTGGGATTCCCATTCCATATGTCTGCAGCAGGCCAGTGGGGTTGGGAATATCGAATTCAAAACGTGGGATAAGGATCTCCCTGGGCTTGTCTTTGCCCTTGTCCTCTCAGCTGTGCTGGGACAGGGGGGTACCTCCCCCCCTTACCTTTCCTGTTGGGAAAAAGTTGCTCCTCCACACTTTTTATGGATGATTAAGGAATAGTAGAAGGGATTTCAGCCACCACTCAGATCTTGGAAGGTTTTATTGGCAAATCCATCATGGTTTGGACCAGCAGCACCTTTTCCTCCTTCCCAGGTTTTCCAAGATTTTAAATTTAGGATTGGGATTTCCCAGCCAACACACAGCATGGATGTCTGGAGACAATCCAGAGCCACTTCAGCACATCATGGGAAGAAGCTGGAGGAGGGGTGGGAGGGATTGGTGGGAAAAGAAGCGGGAAGGAGTTGTGGAAAGCTGGGAAGTGGCAGAATGGCTGGAAAAGGAAGGCTGGGATCACCAAGGTAGTTGGGGAGCAGAGAGTGGTGGGAAGGTGGGCTGGGAATCGAGGGAGAGGAGGGTGGAGGCAGCACGTGGACCAGCACTGGAAAGGAGGAGTGCTGAGGAGAAAACCACTCGGGATCCTCCCTGCATTCCTGGGAGGTGACCAAACGCTGGCAAGCACCAGGATGGCTTCCAGGAACCTCTCACCGAGCAATCGGATGCCCCCCATTCCCTCCCAGTTCCCCCTCCTCTTCCTGCACAGCCAGGGGCTGCTGGGATCCTGTGGGGAACCAGAGGAGGGAATGCTCCAGTGCCTGTGGATAACCCCTGGCTGTGATCCCAGCGTGCCTGGATGGTGCTGGGAATGGGAGCCAAGGATCCCGGGTGTGGGGGCAGAGTGCAAATCCCAGCTTTCCCTCACACATCTCCTGCTTGTCCAGCCCTTGTCCCAGCTCTCACAGTGGTGGCAGAGCACGGAATTCTCTGTTGGACCCTCTGGCTGTTTCCCCACCCGCAGCAGGAGAGGGGAAATTTGGGAAGCTGGTTCCTTCTGGTTTCCCTAAAGGAAGCGTCTCCCACCTTTAGGTGGAATAGCAGCTGCTCCTGGGAACTTGTGGGCAGCTCCAAAGCCGTCCTGGAGCCCTATCCATGCTCTCCTCCCTGTGGATGGTGGGATGTGGGAAGATGAGCATTTCCTGCCAATCCTACCCTCACCACATCCCCCAAATCCTGCTTCCACGTGCAGGAATTCCGCTCCCACCTCCTCTGAGCTGGGTCTGCACGTGTCACCTCTTACCCTTTCTTTTTCCAGCTGCTCTTTACCCTCTCACTGCTTTCATCTCCCATCCCATCCATCCATTTCCCATCCCGAACATGTCCCAGTTGTCCCAGACCATTTCCAGGTGTTGCTGTCCCAGTTCCAGAAATTCTCCTTGCACACAGGTGGCTTGACAGAGACAAATTCCACGGTATTTCCTGGGCACAGGGAAGTTGCTGGAAAAGTTGCTACAACCCCAGCCCTGCTCTTTGGATCTTGGGATCGCTTCCCTAATCCCTGCTTTTGGGATTCAGGGCGAAAGCCAGAGCAAACCCACTCCTGGGGCTTTGAGGTCCATCATCCTGTTGTGTAAGGAATAAATTCCTTTGGAGTGACTCCATGGAATTTGAGGGAGCCACGTGGGCTTAGTTGTGGCTCCGGATTGGAGCAGAATCAAGGGGTAAAGGTTGATGGATTCATTTTTAAGTCCAGTTTTCCCTCCATGACGAGCCAGGTGGCTCCAAGAGATCTGGATATGTGTCTCTTTTTACCTGGAATGTCCCTTGTTCTCCTGGAACAGCACTTTTCCCGAATACTCCATGAGAAACATCAAAAATTCCCTCTCCCCTTCCTCCTATATGGGATTTTTTAGGTTGGCTAATCCAAATTTAGCAGGTAGGAATCATCTCCTTCCTTTTTGCTTTTGGATGTCCTCAGCAGTAGGAAGATCTCTTCCAGATCCATAATTATTCCCCCAATTTAGTTTTCCTTGGAGATCATAAAGCCAAGATCAGCTGTTCCTGCTCCAGTTCTTCCTGGAAGTTATTGCCCATTCTCCATGTGCTGTTTGAGTTCCCCGGGATCCAGGTGCTTTCCATAGCCCCAGGAATGTGAATCAGCTGAATTATCGGTTTTTTCCTCTTCCCGATCCCAAGAAAAAAGTTCAGGAAGCAGGTGAAGGACGTGGGAAACCATGCAGGTTTTTACCAGATTCTCAGTAGCAATTCCAGGGGCAAAAAATAGAGTTAAATGTAAATTCCATGTTCTTTTGACACAAAAAAATGAGGTTCTATATGGGGATGGGACAGGGATTAGTTCCATTCCAGGCTCGTGTCTCAGGCTTTGCAAAGGAATCTTGAAGGAGCCACAAATCCCTGGATTAATGTTATGGATAATATATAATTTTTTTTGGCCCTTTGCACTGATTTTTGTGGGTTTGGATTCACTGAACCTTCCCAGGGATGAGCTGCTTTCCAGCAGCAGTGTCAAGGAGGCCTGGAACTGGGCAATTCCCTAATTTACTCCTGGGAGAAGGAGCCATTCATCTCCCTGACAGTGGGCTCTGATAAATTCCAGCTCCCTCCTCCCTCTCCCAGGTTGGTTACAGCTTGAGGGAAGGCAGCTGGGAATAGTTCACCCCTCCATGGAAACAACTACATGCCGAGGCCCAGGGCCTTGGAATTCCCAGCTGGGAGACCGGGAATGTGCAATTCTTTTCCCATCAAGCAAACTGGTGCTTTCCATGAGGCTCCCACACAGGGAGCTAATCCTAAATTTTTTGGGCCTCCACCCCTTGCTTGGGAGAACTGTCTGGATAAAGAGCTCCAACCTTGGCCTTACTGGATCCTGGATCTCAGGGAGGGAATGGAGACGGGTGGGATGGGGTCCAGACCTGCTGGATGTGTTCTGGGATAGGTGGCACAGGGTGATGGATCGTGGATGTATCCCAGGAAGCTGGAGGGACCACGTAAGGTGGATGCAGAGGTGGGATTGCGTGGGAGAGATGACGATGGTTCCTCCATCACGGTGGTTGTATCCTGGAAGTGAAAGAACTCAGGGAATACATGGAATTAGTGAGTGGCCCTTGCATTAGGGGTCTCAAAATATTCTGTTTCAGTTGAGATATTGGGGAATTGGGAAGGAAGGAGAGAAATTAGGGATTTTTGTGCCTGGGAGGAGCAAATTAAGGAATGTGAGCATCCCGCTCTTGGCCAAGATCCCAATACAATTCCCTGGGGGGAGTTTGTGACCCCTCACTCAGATCAGGAAAAACCTCCTCTCCTGTGATCCTGCCCTTCTGTCCTGCCTTAATCCACCTCTGCCAGTGGGAATGTTCAGGATAAAGCAATCCATTTGATCCCAGACCTTTTATTCCTGACACTTTGCCCCTGTGCTCTCCCTGGAAAATGCTTTGGCTGTTCCCAGGACGTGGATTTGTCAGTGGCTAGTGTCATCCCTAATCCCAAGAACTGCTTCTCCCTTGGGATCTCCTGCTTTTCCTTCTCCTACCACCCCATTCCCATCCAGAGAGCTGGGAACAGCTGGCCCTGGGAGCAGCTCCTCGGCTCAGCCAGAAGTGATGGAGATCCCTCTGGAAAGCAGCGTCTTCCTTCTGATCAATCCCAGCACAGGGATTTGGGGGATGCACCAGCCACAGCCGTCGGGAAAACGGCAAAGTCGGAGAATAGGAGCCTCTGGAATGGGATTGTGGAAGACCAGGAATTTCCAGGAGGCAGAGGAGGAGGAGCCCACCTGTCTCCCCTCTGTCAGCACGTGTTTAGAATCCATTGGTTTGGGAGTTTGGGAAGCATCCGTAGCTTGGAGGTTGGGACAGACCCTTCCTCTCCTTGGCGTTGCCTGTAAATATAGTGGGAATAGCGGAGAACAGCCAGGAGCCAGGAAATCAACCAGGCATGGCATGAGCACAAAGGGTGCTCAGGCCAGCCCCAGTGAGGAATATCCACATGGAGAATCTGGGAGGAGGTCAAGGAATTCCTTTCGTGCCTCTGGGCTAAGGCAGAGCTCTGCTTCCACCGCCTGGTTTGTGTCCGGAGCAAAGCGCAGCATTCCCAGGTCCCTGAGGTGTAAGGAGGGAATAGTTACCTGGGCCATCCCAGGATTACTCCTGGCAGCCTGGAATCACCCTCAGGTCTCATCCACATTATCCCCTCAGGTGTCCTGGGGGCAGAACGGCTTTATTCCAGAAAAAAGGAAGGAATGCCTGGGCAGAATCCCTATTTTCTGCTTCCCAGAGTCTGCCACATTCCTTACTGTCAGTCTTTCCACCTCCCTCTCATTGCTCTGGGCAGAATCCGGAGCAGTCTGGAGGTAGAAGTCGGGAGTGATTTCTTTTTTAGGGAAAAGTGCTCCTTAATTTTTAAGTCTCATATCCAGGGCTGGANAGAATCCGGAGCAGTCTGGAGGTACAAGTCGGGAGTGATTTCTGAGCTCCCCCTTTACCTCATCCCTAATTCTTTAATTCAAAACAATGGGATGTGGGTGTTCTGTGGGATGAGAGGCAGCTCCTTCCCCCCTTCCGAGGGCCCACCAGCCCAGGTCTGGGATTTTTGGACGGTGAGGAAAAGGCCACATATTTCCCTCATTCCCATGGAAACCAACCCATTAAGGAGATGTAGATTAAACCTTTCCAGCTGGTGTGTGTCCATGGAGCAGCCAGGACCCCTCCTCCTCCTCCCTCTCTGGATCTGGGAGCTGGAAGCTTTTCCGTAGCCACCGGAGCAGGTGGTGGTTGTGGTTTCTGCAGGAATTTGGGACACAGGCAGGGCCTGGTAGCGGGCCTGGCACAGGAGACATTGGGAATGCCATGGGATGTGGGACACCCCCAGGTCAGCCTGAGCTGCTTCTCCCAGCATTAAAGGGATTCTCCAGGCTTTGGGAAGGCTGTGGAACTCGGGATCTCCATATTCCTTCCCAGTGGAAGAACTGTAAGACGGTTTGGGTTGGAAGGGGCCTTATGGATCATCCAGTGCCGGTCCACAGCCCAGGTTGCTCCAAGCCCCGTCCAACCTGACCAGGAACGCTTCCAGGGATGAGATGTCCACAAATTTCCCTGGAAAACCTTTGGATCCCTTCCTGGCCTCACTGCTGCTCCCTTTTCCCAGCCCGATGCTCACGTACCGCGTGGACGCCGACAAGGGATTCAACTTCTCCGTGGGGGACGACGCCTTCGTGTGCCAGAAGAAGAACCACTTCCAGGTCACGGTGTACATTGGAATGCTGGGAGATCCCAAGTATGTGAAGACCCCTGAGGGCCTGAAACCCTTGGAATGCTTCTACCTGAAGCTGCATGGAGTGAAGGTGAGCGGGAGCTGAGGGTGAGGGTGAATGGAGCCAGGGAAAGCGGGGGCTTGGAATGCAGCCTCACGTGCCGTGTTGGAGGGGAATGTGTGGAACCATGGAATCACTGAGGCTGGAAAAGCCCTTCAGGATCGTTGAGTCCCAACTATTCACCTTGGCACTGCCGAGGCCACCCCAAACCATGTCCCCAGGTACCGCATCCATATGGATTTTAAATGCCTCCAGGAATGGGGACTCCACCCCCTGAGCCTGCTCCAATGACCACCCTTTCCATGAAAGAATTTTCCCTGATATCCAATCTGAACATCCCCCGAGCCATTGGAATACAGGTCCTAAGATGGGCTCAGGCACTACCTGGATGTTTCAGGACTGGCTCTCTCTCGCCTTTGATTCCAGAGGCAAATGAAAATTTTGGGAAGATCCTTCCACCCTTGACTTTCCCCCTTCCAAGGGCAATACCCATGTTTGGATGGTGCCCACACTCTGGGTTGTACCAAGTCACGGGAAGGTGGGCAGAGAGCTGGGAAGGAGGAGGTGAGAATGGGAAGGTCTCTGTGCCCTGTGTCACGTTCCCAAATCCTTGTCTCCAGCTCGAGGCCTTGAACCAATCCATCAACATCGAGCAGTCACAGTCGGATCGCAGCAAACGGCCCTTCAACCCCGTCACGTGAGTGTGTCCGTGTGGGAACCAGCATCCCAGGCTTCCAGGGAATAACAGCACGAGAAGGTGGGGAAAGGGGCAGAGTTAGAGTCTTGTGTTCCACTGGGTGGTTGCCACACTCTCCAGTTCTCCCCTGTTTTCCTCTCTTCACATTCCCAACTCTGTGCCCATTTCACAGACCTGCTGTGCTGGAGCAGGCCAGGAGGTGGCCATTCCCAAAAAACCCTCCTCTCCAGGTTCTGGCTCTGGCCTTTCCACACCTGGTTCCTCAGAGCACCCTCAGGGCATGTGGGAACCAGTTGCAGATCCCAAGGTTGGGCCAGTGTCCAGCAGACTGTTGGGAGTGATCCAGTAGACTGAGGGAATGTTGGTAACTCTGGCTCTGCAAGGTGTAGGAAAACTGGGTACTGTCCCACTTTTTGCATGTCCTTAGGCAGAGGAGCAGGATTAAAAAGGCAGCATTCCCAGATAGGCACCTTCCTCACTCAATCCTCCATTTTCCTGCCCTTCCAGGGTCAACCTGCCCCCAGAGCAGGTCACCAAGGTCACTGTGGGGCGGCTCCACTTCAGTGAGACCACGGCCAACAACATGCGGAAAAAGGGCAAACCCAACCCAGACCAGAGGTGAGAGCTCTGGAATATCCTGAGCATCCCATGGATCTACCTCTTCCTGGTCCGGGAAGTGCATTCAAAGGGAGGGGGACGTGGGAGTCAAGGCCTGGATTGGCCATCCTTGGGCACTAGAAGGGTCTCCCCATTCTGTGAGGGGCACAAGGGGAGGGGATGTTCCGAGCCCTCTGTGGTGTTCCAAAGGGGGTGGAGATCCAGCACTTCCCAGGATGTTTCCCTGACTTTTCTTCCTTCCCAGGTACTTCATGCTGGTGGTGGCCCTGCAGGCACATGCCCAGAACCAGAACTACACACTGGCTGCCCACATTTCCGAGCGGATCATTGTCCGGGTAAATCCCTGTCTCCTCCCTCCGGTGCCCCATGGTCCTTTGCTGGACCATCTCCCAGCTTCCACCTTCCAAAACCTGTGGATGTGGCACTTGAGGCGGTGGTTTGGTGGTGAACATGGGATGGTTGGACCTGATGATTTTAGAGGGCTTTTCCAGCCTTGGTTTCCCACTTTTCCCCCCTTCTGCAAACTCCTCCTGCATTGTTTGTAGCATTCCCAGTCCACACCTGGGTTCTGACTCCAGCCTTTCCACACCTGGTTCCTTAGGGAACCTGTTGCAGATTCCAAGGTTGGAGCAGTGTCCAGTAGACTGTTGGGAATTAGGGAAGAGTGCAGCTGGGACTCTGCAGCAGGGATAAGTATTCCAGGTGCAGGAAAACTGGGTACCTTCCCACCTCTTGCATGTCCTAAGGAAAAGGGGCAGGAACAGACACCATTCCCAGGGTTTCCTTGGGTTTTGCTGGAGCACTCAGCTCTGAGAGATGAAGACAGGCAATAAAACCCAAACAGGGACCTCAGGATCTGCAGACAGGAAGTCCATGATGGATTATGCAGCTTCCAGGATTCCTGGCAGGGAATTGCAGGCAGCCCAGCTCAGCTTGCACATGGGTGACAGAACCCCACAGGATTTGGGAGGCAGGAGCATCATCCACGTCACTTGGTCATCTGCTGTCCTGGAACAGCTCTGGGATAACAGCTCTGGGAAGCAAAGATATTCCTGTAGGGAGAGGAGAGGAGCAGGAATAGCCTCGGTTCCTGCTCTAGGAAGCAAAGATATTCCTGTAGGGAGAGGAGAGGAGCAGGAATAGCCTTGGTTCCTGCAAAGGGAGGCTCAAGCAGGGCCAGCAGGTGAATGCCAAGGCTGCCAGGATGGGCTGGGGTCTATTCCCAGATCGATTCCCAGTGGACCCCTGCCCTGCCACTCCACCTTGTGCTGTGCAAAGCTCTGTGTGGCACCTCCATGACCCTCCTTGTCCTCTCCTGGCTCTGTCCTCCCACCTATCCCATTCCCTGCTGCCCCTCCCGTGGGGCTGGCACTGTAATTCCATGTGCTGCAGGCTGGAGGGAGCACAGGGATCTCACGGACAGCTCATCCCAAAAACCCCCTCCTGCTTCTCAGGCGAACGTCCCCAGGATCTCTGCTTCCCAGCGGTCCTTTCCCTGCTTTTTCAGCCCCTGCTTTCCTGTTTTTCCACAGGCTTCCAACCCAGGCCAGTTTGAGAGTGACAGTGACGTGCTGTGGCAGCGGGCACAGCTCCCGGACACCGTGTTCCACCACGGCCGCGTCGGGATCAACACGGACCGCCCGGACGAGGCCCTGGTGGTCCATGGGAACGTGAAGGTCATGGGCTCCCTGATGCACCCTTCAGATGTCCGGGTGAAGGAGGACATCCAGGAGGTGAGACCTTGGAAAACAGAGGGGTTTGGGGTGAAGAGGCGCCAAGGGAAGTGGGAATCTCGTCCTGAGCCTGTTTCAGCTGCTGGTTTCCATAGAATCCTGGGATAACCTGGGCTCCTGTGGGAGTCCAGCTCTAGGCCTACAGGAGTTGGACTTGCTGATCCTTATGGGCCCCGTGCACCTCAGGGTATTCCATGATCAAGCGACTGCTGATCAGATGGGAAGTGCCTGAGAATTCCCTCTGTCCCAGACACAACCTGTCCACCACGTCCTAGGGAATATTGCCTTTTCCAGTGTTAGGCAGAACGGGCAAACACAGAAAACAGTTGGAAAAAAGGTGGAAAGCAGTTGGAAAATACATGGAAACAGGTGACTGTGGTAGGCACCACCCTGGGCCTTGCCAGAGAGCTCTGCTCTGAATTCCTGTCAGCTGGATTTGCCTGTTCCAAAGAGCTGGATACATTCACACCACATATTTTCAGGAAGTGCCTCCACTGTGTGTCTGTTTCTGCACTGAGTCTCGCTCTCTTCCTGCCTTCCCTGGCCCAGGAATTGAGCCAGTGACCAGAGCTGGAGATGAATCCCAGTGCTGGTGCTGTTTGTCCCAGTGGCTGCTCCGAGCAAGGTTCCAGTCTCCCACAGGAAATCCCAGGAGCCACCGTGGGGATTTAGGAAGCAACATTCCCTTTAGGAGTTCCCTATGCCTGTTTTTTTTCCCAGGTGGACACCACAGAGCAGCTGAAGCGGATCTCCCGGATGCGACTGGTGCACTACAACTACAAACCGGAGTTTGCAGCCACGGTGGGGATGGACAACACTTCTGAGACAGGTATATCCCATGGGAATACGCCTCTGAGGCAGCAATGTCCCACGGGAATACGCCTCTGAGGCAGGAATGTCCCTCGGGAATTCCCTGCCTTTCGTAGGGGTCATATCCAGGGTGTGAGGTGGGCAACAGGGGAGTTCTCACCTCTGGAAATTCCCCCCTTACTGAGAGGGAGAGAAGGTGGCACTTCCCACAGGGAAAGGGTTTTTCCAGGTATCCTCTGGGTGTACAGGTAGACCCTACAGCGGGTTGGTGATCCCTGTCCATGGAATTTGGGGATAATTAGGTGGGATGGGCCCTTCCCATCTCACCTTGACCCCCCCCATGCTCTCCACGTGTCCCCAGGTGTCATCGCTCAGGAAGTGAAGGAAATCCTGCCAGAAGCTGTGAAGGACACCGGGGACCTGGTGTTTTCCAATGGGAAGACCCTGGAGAACTTCCTGGTGGTGAACAAGGTTGGTGGCAGCCGGGAGGCTGGTGAACCCAGCTCCCAGAGCTGGATATGGAATGTGGTGCCTGGGAAATGCTTCTGGCACCACCCAGACAAGTTTCAGGCCTGGCTGCAATTCCAGAAGTAGGGAGCAGCCCTGGGTGGATGTTGGACCTGAGCAGGGAGGGAATTTGGCAGCATCTCCCTCAGGAAGGGCTCCCTGTTGGCAGCTTCCTGCGGGGAGTCTCCTGGTCCTAATCTCCCCTTTCTGGATAAGATAAGGTGCTTATGTCAAGATAACCTGAAGCACCTGGTCTCTTGACCTTTCCCAACCTATTTGCTGCTCTGGGAATCACCTCCCATTCCCCACATGGATGGGGACAGCCTCCCATGTCACACCTGGAGGGCTGGAGAGATCCAGATGGTCCATGCTGGGTGACTCCCGTAGCCTTTCCCATGGGACATGGCGTGGGAGAACAGTCAGGGCGGCCAGATCCAAGTGTTCCTCCGGCTGCCAGGCCACTCATCCAGGTTCCCTGGCAGGAGCGGATCTTCATGGAGAACGTGGGGGCCGTGAAGGAGCTGTGCAAGCTGACGGACAACCTGGAGACCCGGATCGATGAGCTGGAAAGGTGGAGCCACAAGCTGGCCAAGCTCAAGAGACTGGACAGCATGAAGTCCACCGTGAGCTCCGGAGCATTCAGGTACAGCTGGAGCCAAGGAATGGCCCCTTGGATCCCAGGAAATTCCCAGTGGCAGCTTGGACTGGGAAGTGGGAGATGGGGAGGGTGGTGCGACATTGGCTGGTGTCACTTGGGGTTTAAGGAGCTTGAGGCTTGGGGAGGTTTGACATTCCCAGAAACACCCTGGATGGAATTGTCTCCAGTTCCAATTGTCTGCCATTTTCTCATGGCAAAGAGTTTCCCGTGCTTCCAAAATCTCCACCCTGACCCTGCTTATGCAGGTTTTGGGACAGAACTGGGGCTCTCTGGGCAAAGCCCCCGAAGGGTTTGTGACTGTCCTACCACACAGAGGGTTGTTTCCCTACTGGAAAATCCCATTTTTCCCTGGGAATGGCTTGGAGAGCAATCCCTGCCCAGCTCAGCTCCATTCCTCCTTTTTCCTTGCAGCCAAACAGGGAGCCAGTTCAGCCGGGCGGGAAGTGTTCCCCACAAAAAGAGACCCCACAAAGTGGCCACCAAGGTAAGGGATGGATCCCAGAGGAGCAGTGCCACATGAGAGCAGCTGGGAGGGCTCATCCTGGAGAAAAGGAGGATCAGGGGGCCCTTAACCCATTCCACAATTCCCTGATGGGAGGCTGGAGCCAGGTGGGAGGTGCTCCCAAGTGACAGGACGAGAGGAAACGGCCTCATGTTGCACCAGGGGAGATTTAAGTTGGATATCCAGGGAAATTCCTTCCTGGAAAGAGTTGTTCAGCTCTGGCACAGGCTCCAGTGATAGAGTCCACATCCCTGCAGGGATTTAAAATCCGTGTGGATGTGGCACTTGGGGGCGTGGTTTAGTGGTGCCTATGGAGTGGTTGGACTCCGTGATCCTGGAGGGCTTTTCCAGCCTCAGTGATTCCATGATAATCCTTTTGTCTGTGCCTAATGGGGGTGTCAAATGGCTTCTGAACTGGGGGGAGTTCAGGATTTCTAGGGAGCAGGAAGAGAGCTCGGGATGGGCTGGGGGAGGTCTGTGGAGGAATCTGAGCGGATCTTGGGGTTCCTGAGCTGATCCAGGTGTTTTTTCCTTGCAGTCTCCGTCGGTTGTCCCGGAACAGGCCTGTATCAGCCAGCGCTTCCTGCAGGGCACCATCATTGCCCTGGTCATCATCATGGCATTCAGGTGATTCCCAGCACCTGGGGTGATCCTTTTCCCTTGTCTCCCTCTGGCTCATCCGTCTGGGCTGTGTCATCCATAGGGGGTGCAGGGAGGGGCTTTTCCCATGGAATCTTGGAATGCTTTGCGTTGGAAGAGACCTTAAAGCTCAACCAGTTCCAACCCCGATACCTTCCATTGTCCCAGGTTGCTCCAACCTGGCCTTGGACACTTCCAGGGATGGAGCAGCCATCTCTCACGGGCTGGAATCCCTTGGAAGCAGATTGATACCGTGACACATCCCGGCTCCACGTCCCTCCTCAGCTTTTCCCTTTCTCTTTTCCAGCGTTGTGTCCATGTCCACGCTCTACGTGCTGAGCCTGCGCAGTGAGGAGGATCTCGTGGATATCGACGGGTGGGTGTTTTTGGGAACCGCTGGGAAGGGATGAGGGGACCTGGGAGAGGCTGAAGCACAAAAACCAGCTGCTGTGGTGCTGTGGAGCACAATTCCAGAGGGGCAAATCCAACCTGACACATCCACACATCCCAGTCTGGTGTCGGTTGAATTATCTGGAGCGAGAGGTGAGGAATATCTGGAGGAAATGAGGAATGTCTGGAGCGAGAAGTGAGGAATGGAGAAGGAAAAGGGAATATCCCATTTGGCTGCTCACAAATCCACTCGTGGCCAGGCTTGGATGTTCCTTGGATGCCTCTGGCCTCATCCCTCTGGTTCAGTGGGACTGGACCAGCTTTGGGAGCTCCTGTGACCTGATAATGAGTCTCTTTTGCTCTCCCTCTTTTCCCTGTCCCATTTTCCTCCCTCCTCTCCTGCTTGCATCTCCTCGTCCAACCCATTTTCCTTCCACTTTGTCTTTAATTTTTCCCCGTTTTTGTCTCTTCCTTCCCGTTATCTTCCATATCCTCTTTCATTCCGTGTCCTCCTGGGCATCTTCCCGCTTTCCCTCTTCTCCCTGTGTCCCTCACTGTCTTGTAGCTCCTTTGCTGTGCCTACTGCCTGTCTCCTGGCCCTCTTCCGGCACGGGGGTCCCGGAATTCCGGTCGCTCTGTGTCCACGGTATGTGACTGTTTCATTATCCCGTTATTCCATCTCTTACTTCCTCTTTTTTTTACCTGCCATCTGCATCCCAGGAGACAAAAAAACTGAAGCAAAACTGAAAGCAGAGAAATGGATGTGAGACTTCAATGGGATTCCAGGAGGAAGCATTGTGGATCCTGTTAGGCAGGGGAAATTAGGATTAGGAGATGGAAAAATCAATTAATGGAAGGTTAAATAAGGAAATTACATCCTGCAAGTAAAGCAGGATAAAGCCATGCATGGAAAAGGTGGATGAGGCAGTGGAAGGACATGAGGGATAAGGGTTGGATTTTGATGGGATGAAGGTGAAGCTCCACAGTCCATCCAAGGGACTGGCATTGAGTCTCCTTTCACCTGGAAAAGAAAACCCTATAATAAGATAAGCCTTGCAGAGGATAAAGTGGGTTTTGGATTCCTGCCAGGGTGGGAAGTTCTGTTAATCCCTGGGAAACCTGGAGCGGTGCTCAGGGACAGGTAAGACGTGGACAGAGGTGTCCAAAAGCGCTGCAGACCTGGGAGAAAGATTCCAGCCCTTTCCCATCTCCCTTATCCTCAGGAGGTGTCCTTGGCTGAGGTCTGGGATAGCTGCAGTGAAACACCTGGAATTCCACAGGATTAACTGGGTGGGGGAGATCCTGTGTGTTTCTAAAGAAGGAGGTGAGGAACAGACAGTCTCGGAGAAATGAGGGGCATATTCCTTACGGAATGGGACTGCTTGGAGCTTGTTGAGTCCCAAGAACCCAAACCCACCCAGAATATCACTGTTGAGAGTGAAATCCCCCCTGTTCCAGGATGATCCGGGAGTGCTGCTGGTGTCCTCTGAAGCAGCTGGGAATTGTCCTGTTGTCCTTGCCAGACATGGGACTGCCATACGATTCCCTATGGCATTTCTGAGCTCTACTTGCTGTCTTCATGGCTTGTGTGCCTCTCTCTTGCCTTCCCTTTCCTGGGTCATTCCACTCTGTCCTCCTCCCTGTCTCCTGTTCCTCCATGTCCCTCTTCCCATTATTTGGCTGCAACCTCTTCTCCCCACACCTCCGAGCAGCACCATAGTCCCAATCCAGGTTTTCAGCACATTTTCCTGCATTCCAGGTCAAGCCAGAACATTGACAAGACACAGACGGTGCGATCCACGGCCACATCCGATGGAGCAGGCAGCAGGAGCCCCCCGGAGCATGGTGGGTGGTGGGTTGGGATTCAGGATGATGGGTTGGGATGCAGGATGACCAGGGTGCTGCCTCCCCCATCCCACCGTGCTGGGATGGCTCTGCGTTCGTGGAATGGGTGGTGGGACAGTGGGTGCTGCTCCTATTGGATCCCTTGAGTTATTCCCGTATCCCTGCAGTCCCGGAGGACGCACCTGGAGTATCCCTCGGCTCTCCTGGTCGCAGTGTCCTGGCCTGTTTCAGCCCTCCATGTTTTTCCATGTGCTGCTCCGCTGTTCCCACTGGCATCTCCTCCATTGTCCCCTCAGAGACCAGCCCCACTCATGGCACCAACAGGACAGGTGAGGGCCATCCCCGACTCCCAGAGGTTCTGGGACATCTCCAAGGTTTGTGTGACATCCTTGTATCTCACCTCCTGCTCCTTGTGGGAAGGTCTCCTCGGTCTCCTCCAGGATGAACCATTCCAGCTCCCTCTCCCCGCGCCTTCCCTCTAGATCCTTCCTCATCCTTGTCCCTCTCCTTTGGAAGCTCTCTAATGGCTTTATATCCTTCTATTTATATCCTTTATATCTTCTATGTATCCTTTATACCATATGTATATCCTTTATATCCTTCTCATTTATATCCTTCTCTGCCCATGTGCACAGTTCAGACATCCCTGATCCTGCTGCCAGGGGTAAGTTGGGGCTAGAAAGCATTTGGAGCTTCCCACTTTTCCAGCACAAAGCCACGGGAAACTCCTCCAGGCTCAGCTCACCTGAGCAGCCCTACCTTGAGGTGTGACCTCATTCCCTCTTCATTCCATCCCTGGTACCATCAGGCATACAAAATCCTGGAATGGTTTGCATGGAAGGGACCTTAAAGCTCATCCCGTTCCATGGGCAGGGACACCTTCCACTAGACCGGGTTGCTCCAAGGCCCATCCAATCTGGATTTGAATACTTCCAGGGATGGGGCAGCCACAGCTTCCCAGAGCAACCTGGGTAATTCAGGAGGTGACATGGGGACAGGGTGAGCCGGTGCTCCCACCCACTCCCAGCCTCTCAGCACAACCTTCTCTCCCATTTTTCCACAGACCAAAGCCAGACTTCCCTCCTTCCAGCGACAAACATCAAAGCCAAATCCAGGGGCATCACCGGGAAATCCTCTTCCTACTCCAAGTGGCCAAAAACTCCTGACAGGTCTCAGAGCTTCGGCAGCCCCAATGCCAGCCCCTCCTCCCCCTTCTCCCACATCCAGGGCAAATCCAAGTACATCTCCAACCTCTCGCTCTCCCGCAGCAACTCCCGGCAGCAGCGCAGCCTCCGGCAGCCGGTGAGCGAGTGGCTCCGCACGGAGCATCCCAGCACGGATGGTACGTGGATCCCACCTCCTTTCACTCCCAGCCTTGCTCCCTCGGGGGTTTCCAGCTGCACCTAAACACGTTGTTCTCCCGCCAACAGGGCCAAGCCCAGTGCTGGAATCCATCCGGATCCTGGAGATCAACCTGGCCATCCATTCCCAGTACTGCGCTGCTTCCGACGCCTGCAGGTGAGTGGGAAGGGCTGGCTGGTGGCACCTTGGTGGCAGCAGCACCATGGGAAGGAGGAAATGGGCAAATCTTGGAGTTTTTCCAAGATTTCCTTGGGTGTTTTCTGCCATCACCTCATGGCAGCTCACACCACTCCATGGGAGTTGGAACTGCTGCCCACAGTGCTTCCCTCAGGCAAAGTGTTTGGCGATGGGCTCATCCTTGGGAAGATCTCCTGTGTGAATTCTCAGCCCAACAGGGATTTTGGGTCTTTTCCCAACCTTCCCAGCGCCTGGTGATGTCTCATCCTCTCTTTTTGTTCCCAGGACTGGAAACTTCAGTTTCCGCATCCCTGTGAACCAGCGGACGGCCGTGGACACCAACCTGACCCTGGAGATGAAGTGAGTGGACAGGGATCCATCTCTTTGGGTGCACATCCTTTAGGTGCTACAGTGCCCCCAGAGGGGCCGGGCACTGATGTGGCCATGGTGTCTCCATGGGGAAGGGGCAGTGGATGTTCCCCCTTCCAGGCTCTCATTGTGTCCTCTCTACCCAGCTCCTCCTCCGCTGTGTCCGTCTCCCTTTGTGGCCTTGTCTCCAGTGATCCCTGCCAAGATGCCGTGAGCAGGAACAGCTCCATGGATACCGTGGAAGCACAGGTAAGGAGAAGGAAACAGCTCACAGTCAGCCCAACGCACCACCCATGGGCAGCACAGGAGTTTCTGGAGGGAATTCATGCTCAAACATGGAATCATTTAGGTTGGACAAGCCCTTCGAGATCACGGAGTCCAACCATCCCCCCCAACACTGCCAAGGCCACCCCAAATCATATCCCCAAGTGCCACATGCACACGGATTTTAAAATCCTCCAGAGATGGCAACTCCACCACTGGAGCCTCTTCCAATGCTTGACAACCCGTTCCAGAAAGGAATTTTCGCAGATATCCATCCTGCACCTCCCCTGGCACAAATTGAGGCTATTTTCTCTTGTCCCTTGTTCCCTGAGAGCAGAGCACAGCCCCTCCTGGCTCCACCTTCCTGTCAAGGAGTTGTAGGGAATGAGAAGGTCCCTCTGATCTTCCTTTCCTCCAGGATGAGCCCGCCCCGCCAGCTCCCTCAGCCGCTCCTCATCCCACTTGTTCTTTGGGAAACATCCCTATGCTCATGCCTGATCTCATCCCAGCTATTCCCCTTCCTTCCCCAGGACACCACGCACCGCTGGCCTCTGGTGATGATGTCTTTCCAGGAGTTTTCCTACCACTTCCGAGTCGCGCAGCCGGTGAGTTCCACCAGCTGCTCCTCCTTCCTCTTGCCTCGTGGAAGGAGAGAAATGTGGGATCGTGGCAAGTGTAGCAGCCACGTGGCACCACCACTGTGGGTGGTGGTGGGATGATTTTTCCAGCCCATAATCCAGGCATAATTCCCTCCTTGGCGTCCTACCCCTGTCTGTAAGCTCCTTTTCCCATTCCCAGGGCCAAGCTGACTGCGGCACTTCCCCGGAGCAGCTGGGCCAGCTCTTCACTGACTATTACTTCCAGTTTTACTGGCTTTGTGAGTGATTCCTGGGAGCACCAGTGCCCTCTGCTTGGAGACAGGAGGGGGACTGGTGCCACTGGGGAGCCTCCCGAATTCCCCAGCCCCACCTCATCCCCGTGTCCTGCGGCAGCTCCGGAGCTGGAATGCTGGTGGCTGGTGACCCTGAGCACACACAGGACCTAAAACCCACCACCAGCCCCGTGGTGGCTCCAGGGGTGACCTTGCGCCTATTCCCAGCATCCCACATCCCTCTCCTTTCCCTCGTGGAGACGTGTGTGTCCTCCATCACTTCTCCCTCCCCTTCCAACACTGGATTTGGAAGCATCACACTGGACTGAAGGCCACATCCCAAAGAGATGCTCCTTCCATGGATCCCCTGGTGCTCCCAGATGTCCCATGTCAGTTCTTCACAACACTGGAATTGTTTCAACACTGGAGCCCTTTCCAAGGGGTTTGGCCTTTGGAAAGGAGGGCTGTGCCTGGACGTACTGGAAGTCATACACTGGAGTTGCTGTTCCTTCTAGTTGGCCCAGGGCCACTTCCCACAGACCCCCTGGAGCCCCCCCGGACTTGCCAATGGACACATTCCCCCGGGAAAAACATGAGAAAGAGCAGCTTCCACTCCCCTCTTTGTGCTCCTAAATCCCACCAGATCCAGGTCTGGATAGATAAAACTCCCACTAAAGCCGCTGCTGAGACCACACCACACATGGGGACACTTGGCATCAACCCAGGGGCGACAAATGACCGGGATTCTCCCACACTGAGCGTTGTGGGATCTGTTTTTATCCGTCTGGGAGCAGCGTGTGGAGCTGCCTGGTCGGCTCTCAAGCCAACACCAACCCCTGCCCAGATGTGCAGCACAGAGACTGCTGGAAAATCCTGGAGCACCTTGCAGAGCAAGGCTGAGTCCCTGGGAACATGAGGATCTGTGCCAGGGCAGGATCTCTGCCTCGGGAGAGGGTGGTGGTCTCCCAAAAAGTGGGAATGGCAGCGGCTCAGAGCTGTCCCTCCCCTCCCAGAGCACTTGTGTTGGGGGTATTTTGGGATATGTTACTGTTACAAGTCCTTAACTTGCTAAACTACTGAGTTCTTTGGGGTTTTAAGCTGTAAAAAAAATGGGAATTTCATCCTGTCCCCATTGAGCCATGTGGGAAAGCCAAGTGGCTCCGTGTGCCTCCCCCTCCCCACCCCGCTCCGGCCCCTCGTGCTAAAAAGGAGTTGGTTATCTGCATTCCTGGAGGCTCAGCCGCTTTCAGGTTATTCCGAGATGGATTTCCCTGAGAAAACAGTGAAGGGGGAAATGCCACATGTTGATCCTGTGGACACTTGGGAGCTGCTCTGGAAAAACAGGATGGTTTTTATCCAGGTAAAGTGATGGTTCCTGTGGGTGTCTGGTTTTGTCTCTTGTCATCCACCTCCTGAGCTTATCCCAGCAAAGCAGCCCTAAAATTCCTTGTTGGAGTTGGTGGTTTCCAGGTCAGGGGTTTAGGCCTGGAAGCAGCAAACACTAAAGTACACAGTTATTAAAATCCACTGAATCCTGGGAAGCAGGAAAATAGTGGGTGAGCAGGGAATTCCGAGCAGCCAAGCAGTTGGAAAACCCAATTTTTGGAAGCTCAGTGGGACAACAAGACACCCCAAGGCTTGGGAATACCTGAGCGCAAGGAGGTCGGCTCCGTGCTCAGCAGGATTCTCTGCTTCCCCCTCAAATCCTGAAGGAAACACCTGGATGTAGCTCAGTGTTCTTCCCTCCCCCTGCCCCGAGGGGTTTTTCCCAGCTTTCAGCTGGGAAGTGAATTCTCTGGCAGGTTTATTGTCCCCTTGGCAATCAATGGTCCAGGCTGGCACGTCCTTCCTCAGGTGAGTGATGCTGAGCCGGGATAAATGGCCCTTAGAAGAGGAAACAGGGAATGTTGGGAGGGGCAATCACCCCCTCAGATCCCGTCCCCTCATCCAAGACTTCCCAGCACATCCCACCCTGCTCCTGAGGGAAGGAATCAATCAGTGGTGGCCCAGGAGGAGTTGGGATCTCTCAGGTGTCCCCACAATGCTGATCCATAGGATTTAGTGGGATTCCCAGCAAACCAAGTGCCTGAGGGCTTGGAAACATCTCTGGTGCCTTTTTCCTTATGGAACAGCCCTGGGCATCAGTGTTTTCCCACATGGTTGTCAAATGCTGCCTCACACACTGTGGCTTAACTGGGATGAGGCAACTCCTGGAGTGCCAAGGCCAGCCCTGCCCACACGGAGCCAGCAGCAATCCCTGGGATCGAGAGAGAGGACAGGGATGCAGGATGGAGTTTTTAGTGTCAATAGGATCTTATGTCTTAAGTGGTACAGCTTTCCCAGAAGAGCTGTGGATGCCCCATCCCTGGAAGTGTTCAAATCCAGGTTGGAGCAACCTGGGCTACTGGAAGGTGTCCCTACCCATGGGAACTGGTTGGGCTTTAAGGTCCCTTCCCACCCAAACCATTCCAGGATTCCATGTTAAAAATCATCAGCTGCTGCCCAGTGAGGCAGAAATCAGGTTTATAACTATAAAATCAAAATCAAAGAGTCATGGAATTACTTCTAAGAAGTCATGGAATTGCTTCTAGGCCCGTGGAAACAGGTGTTTGTATGGATTTCTCCCCAAAACCCGCATTTCTGCCCCTTCCCTGTCCCCACTCAGTCCCAGGAGAGTTCACAATCAGGCCTTTCCCTGCGTGGGACGGAGGGAATTCTGAGCTTGGGGAAATCCCTCTTTATCCAGAGACATTCCTGGCAGGAAGGAAGACAAAAGGGTGGAAACTTGGGCTGTTTGGGAATTTGTTTCAAAAGCGAACTCCCAACTCTTCTGTCCTGTTGTTGGAGCTTAAAGCCTGTAAATAGAGACTATGGCACCACTGGAAGACTTAAGGAAAAAAAACACCAAGTAAAGCACTAATTTGTTGGTTTAAACCTTGCTGCCACAGCTTTAATCACTGTATTTTGCCAGCCAGTTTGTAGAGTTGCATTTGTAGCAGGTTATTCTTGATTCCTGGTTTTTATTTGTGGGGAACAAATGTGGTTTCCCTCTTTTCTTCCTGAGTTATATTTATATTTCGCCTAGTTTTGAGGGGCTGAGTCTCTGGATTCCCCTTTTTTTTGTTTGTTTGTTTTGTTTTGTTTGGCTTATTTAGACTTTGTTTTATGCTGGAAGTAAATGTTGCCCATATGAATAAAATATATAAATACTGCTTTGTATCCAAGGATGGCTCCTGGTGCTTTCCTGGCTTCCCAGGGAGTAATAGTGGGATGGAGGAAATGCCCTGTCTTTAATCAGTGGAAGTTTCTGGATGTGCCCAAACAGGGTCCAGCCAGGGCTGCTGGGGATAAAAAGGAGAAATTAGGAAGGGAAAAGAAATTAGGAAGAAGGAAAAAAAACGGGAAACTGGAAAATGAAAAAAGAAGGTTAAAGGGAAAAGAAGAGAAAGGGGAAAAGAAATACTGTTTGTTTGTAGAAAAAGGAAGAAGAAAAAAGGAAGGGGAGAAAAGGAAAAAATGAAGAAGAAAAAAAGGAGAAAGTAAGGAAAAAAGAAAGGGGGGGAAGGAGGTGGGGGGAAAAGAAGGAAAATCTGCCTCTGATCTGTTATTTCTTGCATGTCAGAGAGCAGAGACAGAACCAGAAGGATCCAAGAGTCCACAGAAGGAAATCTTCCTTTCCAAATAGGAAACTGAGGCTTGAATTTGTGTTTTGGAACTGGAATTGTTTGAAAGCTGGGCTCAAATTCCAGTCTGCCCTTAAACATCCTGAAGTCAACTCCCTGTTTATAGACCAGGCAGTTAATTCAGGAATAAAGGGCACATCCAGCTCACACCCATCTGCTGAGCCATAAAACTCCTGGTTCAGCATGAGAACATGCACAGCATTCCCAAAAAAGGGTGAGGGGATGCCATGGCAAGGAAGACTGAGGGATTAAAAACAGCTTTAGGATTTATTTTCCATAGACTGGCTGTACCAGGACACAAGGTGGCACTGGAACTCTTCAGGCCACACACACAGCATGGAAATCTGGGATAACACCAGGCATATCCCAAGGCACCCGGACCTTGTGCCAATAGGGAGAAAAGGAGGATCCAGGTAGGACCTTCTGGCTTTCCACAAATCCCTGACAAGAGGTTGGAGCCAGGTGGGATCAGCCTCTTCTCCCAGGGAACAAGTGACTGGATGAGAGGAAACAGCCTCGAGCTGCACAAGGGGAGCTTTAAGTTGGATATGAGGGGGAAATTCCTCCATGGAAGGGGTTGTCAAGCATTGGAACAGGCTCCAGTGGGGGAGTGACCATCCCTAGGGGGATTTAAAATCCCTGTGGATGTGGCACTTGGGGACAGGGGCTAATGGTGGCAGTGGTGGGGGAATGCTTGGACTCTATAATCCTAAAGGGCTTTTCCAACCTGAACAATCCCATTATTCCATCCAAGCGCTTTGGAAAATCCAGGTAAACAGAAACACCTACAAGACAAACCAGAAGTCCTGAGGCAGGTGTGTCAAAGAGCCAGTTTTATTCAGGTGTCCTGGTCCAGGAGGGATTGTTGTTTTTTTTGCTGAAATACAAAAGAAATATAAAAAGAGCTTCCCCGAATCCCACATCCGGGGTGTTCACACATAGATCCCGACCCAGAGCAGCAGGAACAGGACTCCAAATCCCATGAAGAGCGAGGCCACCAACGAGATCAGCAGCTCCTTGTAGATGTCCCGGGTGTATTTGGTGGATGTCACCTCGTAGCTGCAGGACCGCGGTTAAGGTGACAGCCTTAAGCACAGGGACGGGAGCGCGGCGCTGGGGGGTGATCGGGGATCAGGAGGCAGAGAAGGGTGAGGGGACCCCCGCGCCCGCCCCCCCGCGCCCGGCCCCGGGGGGATACACGAAGAACCAGGCGGTAAAGAACATGCCGATGGCCAGCAGCACCACCGTGAGGTGCGGGAACACGGCCGGGTTCACCGGGCTGGTGTATCTGCTCATCGCCTCCAGCTCCTGCGGGGGGGATACAGCGGCGGTTCGGCGGGGCTGGGATCGGGACCGACCCCGGCCCCCCGCGGTCCC
>VYXB01001853.1:28540-59788 GCA_013397135.1 Pachyramphus minor | reverse complement strand
GCTGAGGTACTTAATACCTACTTTGCCTCAGTTTTTACCAGTAAGACAGGTGACCCTCAGGACAGCTGGCCTCTGGAGGTGGTAGACAGAGATAGCAAGCCAAATATCCCCTTGTATTCCAGGAGGAAATAGTTGGTGGCTTACTGAGCCATCTGGATCCTCACAAGTCTATGGCCTCCTGTATTTCTATCCTGAACTGATCAGTGCAGAAACTGTTAACTTACTAAAGGCATACTGCTCTAATTCTGCCTCATTTCAGTCTCTTTCCTTGGTTCATGCCTACTGGACATGTGTACATGCTGGAACAAATTGTAAAGGACAATCAAAAACTGTCCAGAGCAACTACAAGCTCAACTGCAAAAATGTGATTCATATCAAGTTTTCTGGATGCAGAACCTTCCCACTGGGAATACAAGTTCAAAGAGGATATTTTAAAAAATTACATGTTGGCATATTTAAAGTGTAATCCTTAATGTTCACTGACTTGGGCTTCAGTGAAAACACTAGCATATTTAAATAAGTGAAATTTTCACTCCTTTGACATTTAGTTAAAATATCACTGTATTTTAACATTTTCATCTGATTGACATGTTGACTTCCACTGGGAACATCCAAGTTATGTTGGTATCTTCTCATATTTGACCCCTTTACTATCTGATACTAAAGTATGATACAGTAATACTCCTTTAGTCTTCAGCTGCATGTTATTTATCTATTGATGTTAGAGTTATTTTTGAAGCAGTTAATTTGAATCCTCTAATGGGGGGAACTCATAACCTCCACTGTTCCAGGAAACTTAGAATGTATTGGATTCTTCAGTTTACCTAATTATTATAAAAATGAGTACTAATTCACAATCAGACTCTAAAATATCCATAATACTAAACCCCCAAAAGATTTAAAAATGTTTCATTTTTTATTTTCTCTTTTTTTTCCACCAAAAGTAAACCAGTTGTCAGACCCTGGATTTGGATCTCATGATGGAACATGATTTACAGTCATGAATTTTCTGTGGAAGAAATCTATTTATTTTGTTCATTCATTGCATGTTCAGGTATGTCTAAAGAGGTGGTCTACGAACATGTGTTCACACAGTTGGGAAATGATCTAGGGAGTAGTTAGGTCAACTTCTCAGTCACTGGTGGCATTGGGGACAGACAGTAAAAGTAGTCCTCGGCAGAAGTTTTGAATCATCTATCAGTTATAAAAGAGATGACTTATTAAAAGCTACACTAATAGAGAAAATATTCTAAGCCAAATAGAACTAGAATAGAGAACACATCTTTTCTTAAAAAATTTTATAGGTCCATGAATAAAAGAGGAATTTGTGGACTGCTAAATATATATTTGGGTTTTTTCAGCCTTTTTCTAGTCCCCAGTTGTCAATGTAAGTCATTTATACAGTATATTAAAGCTACTGTAAGTTAAAGAGGGTGAGAATTTTTAAAAAGGAGTTTCACTAAACTGAACTGCTGTACGTAAAGCCAAACTACAAGCAGATGACAAAGGCAATGAGAAGAGCATGTTTAACAATTTACATTTAATAATATATAACAATTTACCATTGTTAGTGGTAAATATTCAACAGGAAGTGTAAAGGAAATTAATATTCAAATATCTCCTCAGTAGATCATAGATATTAATTAGCATTTGCCCATTCAAATGGCTTTTTCTGACACTGACTGCAATTAATGATAACATTTACAATAAGTTCCTGCTCTCAGGTATGGTGATGACATTAAACATTATCACACTTAGAACTTCTGAAATCCTGCACTAAAACATGGTATATTAAAAGAATAGAAAAGTAAAAGAAAGAGCAAAGGAATTCTCTAAAAAAAAGATAGTAGTTACATATTATTGCCAATAATATGCCAATTGCTCATATTATTCTGGTATTTTGATTAGGTTTAATGAAAGACTGTAGAAAAATAGATTAATATTAAATCATCTAAGCACTTTCATATCATAAATTAAATCAGGATGATATTGATTCCCAAGCAAATGATGAAGAAAACAAGTATTTTTATGATTATCATTCAATTAATAAAAAAACCATCAATTTAGGGTAAGATCCTATGGTACTGCAAAGAAATTCTATAAACTGCCCTTTGAATTTACAGGAGGGGAAAAAAAAGCATATGGGAACACATTTGGTCTATGAAATGGCTTGGCTGAACATAGTTAGATGTGAAATTAGTTTTTTTCATAGTACTCAATGAAAGTATTATAATTCTCAAGAAAGAGATTCTGATTTATTTTTTTTACTGCCAGATAGTCAACAGAAAAAAAATATAATATATATAATTTATATCTCTTTTATAACCAAATCTATCAGTAAAATGTTAAGACGTAAATGTCTGACAATATTACATTGTAACAAAAAAATATACTCAGTATTTTCCTGTCACGAAAAACCACACTATTTAAAATACATATTGTTTAAAATATGATTACCAAACTGTGCATAAGATACCAAAACAAATTGATACCCAGATGTCCATTCCAAATTCTGCTCAACTTCTGCTTTAGAAATATTGAAGAGATGCCAAGTCATATTTAATTTTCCTGTCTTGATTTTCAAGAACATTTTTCTTTTTTCAACAATTCTTCAATGACTAAGTTCTGAAAATATTAACAACCCACTTAGTATATGAAATATTATAAAATTAAGAATATCAATGATATATTAAGATAACTAATTTCTTTCTGAATTTTTCTTTTTTTTGGATATAGCACATTCATTTTGTATTTCTAAAGAATTCTGTAGGCAGCAATGACTTTGTTATATGAACTCTACAGTATTTGATTTTTCAGATGCCAAATTACAGTGTTGCTTTTTCTATAGTAAATAAACTTGATAGCAATTCTGCCAGGAAATACCTGTTTTCAAACCTAAACACGTTCTTATAGCTAGTCATTCACGTGACTTTGAAACTTTGTTTTAGATAGTACTCACAGATCTTGGTCATACTTGAAGGAAGCACATGATCATTTTATGTTAATGAAAACCAATCACAAAACTGATCACTGAGGAATATGTTCGTCTATATAACATTTCATATACAAATAATAGAATATTTTTATGAACCTTTGTGCACCTATGATGAATATAGTCTCCACTGCCTTTTAGAGATTTTGTCATTTATTTTTCACAAACCCTTTCCTTTTATTTTTTAATACAAAATTATTCTTCTGTGTTATTATCTTGGCTTTACTATTCAGTAGCACTTTCAAATATGTTATCATAGTTTGTTTTTTTAAGCAGCGGTTGTAACACAAATACTACCAAAAGCTTTTGGCTTTGTTTTCTAAACATAATCCCCTTAAATGCTTATCATGTCTTCTAGTGCATATCTAAGTTTTTTCCACAGGTGATCATGGAAACAAAAAGGCTCTGAGTTACCAGCATAAAAACCTTCTGCCTTGCTTTTTGTTTGTTCTCTTACATCTTCCCTACTTATTGCTTGACTCTTTACTGAAGTATTTTATGACTTAACATTATGAATATTTATTGCAAATTGGAAAACGAATTGTAAATGACATTCATTGACTTAATATATTTTCACTTCTCAGCACTTTAACATAAAAAGTTGAGTGTGTCCTTTACAGCCTTCTTTTCAAAGATATTATTATCAAGAGGATAAATATGCAAGAGCATACCTGGGTGCTTTTTAGTTGCCTTTGTGTTTATAGATTCCTATCTGTTGGCAGTCAAATGACAAAGACAAGCTAGGTGATTAATTTTTCCACTGTGGCAATCACATTGATTTAGTTCATATTCATGACATTTCATATTGTTAACAGTCAATGACCCCAAATTAATATAGGAACAGTTTTGGCAAACCAAAGCACAATCTGACAATACATTTACAACTGTGATTGTGTTCTTACTATGCTGAGACTGAAATGTCAATTATATTGGGAATGAGGGAATAGTACATGTATAGAAGAAAAAAATTATCATATATTATTATACTTGAAAGTTAAACTATTGTTACTGAAAATCAGAACTCTCAACATAGTATATACGACCACTGAGAAGAAAAAATAAATACTGAACACATATAGTATAGAAATAGGAAGGTATAACACAAATACAGAACATCTATCAAAAGCCATAAAATTAACCTTAGAGAATTAATGAGGCAGTGCACTATCACTTATCTGATGATTTGCAACCATAAATCCCACTAATGATAGTGACACTTCTATTGCTCAGAAATAAACTTTCTATTTGAGCTTTTGGTAGATGAAAACTTAAATACTCATCTTAGAAGTTTGTTTTTAGAGCAATAGATCAATTGCTTTGCAGCCAAGAACTGTAGAGTAGCTACACCTGATTTTTGTACTTTTCACTGTGGCTGCTGGTTGAGAGCTGAGATCTTGTACTTAGGTTTTGTGTGCATTACACATCCATCTGTTCCTCCATCTGGCAAAGAAAAAAAAATTAAAATGAAGAAAAAAAGGAGAGGAATGCTTTATAAACTCTTTTCACCAATACACCAGTTGTTAGCTTCCTGCTGGTAACCCTAGTATAAGCTTCATTGGGTAATTATTTCAAGCAGGAAACAACCAACCCACATGTTCAAAAGTAATTGCTAGTTAAATTAACCATCCAGAAGCAGGTAATCTTTTCTTCTTAAGATGCAGAAACAGAAGTATTATAATATTTGTGTGTCTTTAACATATTTAGATAGCATCTGTACAATTTTATACCTGTATGTAATTTTGTAATTGAAACAAAAATTTCATACTAATAGAAATACTCCACATAGATAATAAATCATGAATAGTCACATGAACTTTCCTATGTATTTTTTGTGTTGGGGTAATATTAGGTCTGTTGTTATTTAACATATTCATTAATGATTTGAAGGTACGCAAACAGCAGAACTGAATTCACACATACTATTAAGTTGGGAAGTACTATACACTCAACTGAGGACAACATGGGGGACATCAGAAGTTAGGGAAATACAGGTAGAAAATAACAAAATAGACAGAGAAAAGAACAGGATAATACATCTGGGGAAAAAAACAAAACCAAACCAAGACAGTACAACTGAGAGGACCTGTGAAAGCTGGCACACTGAAAGAGATTTAGAGGTAGTAGTGGACAACAAACATGACAACAAATCTGAGTCAAGGACAGAAATAACAAAGATGTACCATATCAAAAGCTGCAGTAATCTACTTTCCTTCTTTGAATAATTAATCCCCAGCAGATACCATGATTTTCTCCATCTACTTATTCCTATTTTTTTGTGCATTACTTTGAAGGAAAAAGTAACATTATTATCAGAGCGTATGTCCACATAGTGGCTTGAAGCATTAATAAACTTTTCAATGGTTTCAGCTTCATTTTCTGGGACCTGCCCCAAATAACAGGAGAATGAACTGTCTAATTCACTATAAGGAACAATGTGGTATCAATAGATATTAGTCTATCTCTGAAATCTACTGTTCTTAATTCAGCATTTCCTCACTTCAGAAACTTGAAAGTACTGTTTAGTTTCAATTATCTTGCTCAGCTTTAAAAACACTTTCAAATTCTTAACCTCACAAAACTTTTCTACTTTCTAAGATTTTATTCTGGCTGCATAAATATAGAAAGGCACTGGTGTGATGTGATCTGTGGCACAAAGTGAAAGAAGTTTTGATCCGTGAGAGAATTTTCCTTTTCAAAGCCATTTCATTCTAATTACTATGAAATTACTTAAGCCTGCTTATTTCGCACTTTAGCCATCAGATAGCATTTCAAAATAGATTTCCACATTTTTTTGTCTTTTTGACTATTTAATTTCCTTGTGATTATATGTAATATATTAATTGGCTTTGCCTTCGTAACACTGCATAAGGTAAAAAACAGGTGTTCCACTTACATAATGCTTTTATGGTGAATCGACATTGAATTTATTCTCTTCTATGTGGTCTATCAAGCAAACATATTTAACAGTTGATACACATGAAATTAAACACTGTCCCATAAAACAAACCTTTTTTTTCAAAAAATGTGACAAAAATATAGTTACAGGACATAATTTCAATGAGATTTTTTCTATGACATTAGAAGGGAGTTTCTTTGTACACCTGTCAGTAAGACAGAAAACTAGGAAATGTCTGAATAACAGATCAAGTGCAAGCTGCCACAGTCATCTTATGTATTCTAAACCATCCAAATACAAGTGACCTCTCATCCAGAAGTTGATTAGATATATAAACTCTGCCCATGGTGGTGAATCATGTCTCTTTATAAATGAAGAGAGAAAGCTTACAGTGAACTGAAATTAACTTCCTATACATTTTTAAGACTTGATTCACACCTATCTATTGTGAACAAAGAATTTTATAGATAATTGTACTAATATTTCCCTGAGCTGAGTAAGTATCTGAAATCTCAGTGCAAACATGCCTATGCATTTGGCTGCAATGTAGTGCAGGAAAATCCAAGTGGTTTCTAGCATTGCAATTAAACAAATTTGGCTACTAGATGAAGCTTAGTTATTGGACTGCACAGATTCACGTGAGAGACTCTTGTGAGAAAGAACAGAACTTCAGCTCTAATGTCAATAAACTTTTACCAGAAAAAAAGACCTGAAGGTGAAAATTTCTTCTCAATTTATAATACATTCCATGTTCCATACACTCCAGTGAGATCTCCAATGAGATTGTCATTATTATTTAATTGGGATTTTTTAACTAAACTATAAAACTGAGATTAGATTCCAGGCTAATATGCATCCTGAACAAAAACATATCCTGTATTTCACTGATATACCTTTCTTGCATTCTAAACGTTTCTAAAATGTGTATGCATGTTTTTTGAAAAGAAAGGGTTTTACTTACATATTCATCTCACTATTTTCCCATGTATTTCTTAATCTGAAATAAAAAAAAAAGTGGGAAGGAGAAAAGTTAAAATAAAACCTGATCTTTCAGATAATCAGATTTTTTTTTTTTTATTTATTTTTTCAAAGGTAGGTTTGGAGAGAAGGAACATTTAGAACCTGAAAGCTGACCACCAGATTTGACTTTAACAAAGATCAAAGATCTGAGCTAAGGTTCCAGCGTAATGCTCTCCTTTTTCCACATATAGGTTCGTTGGTACTACAATCTTTATTTCTGACTGAGGTATGTCACTATATCCTACTGAGAATTCTCATTATTAGAGATGTGCTTTCCAAGAATCTGTGTTTGTGGACTCATATGTTTTTCTAGAAAGACTTCCCTTCTCATCATAAAAAAGGAATGGATTCCTTTGATCTCAGGACTTAACATATTTTCCTATTATGTTCGTCACTAAAACTAGGTGTTAATGAATCAGCTCTTGTTACTATTTTTACTGTCCATTTCTTCACGAGACTTCACTGTGGACTAGTCTTTCTTAAGCAGGAAAAATATTTTGTATAACCTTCATCCCACAAGCCACAATCTAGCATGACCTTTTTTTAACTGACAAATTTGTCAACTTTGTCAAATTTGAATCTAAGTTACCATCTCACACTTTTCATGTTTTTAATAATCTGTATCTACAGGCTTGCTTTTTGCCTGCTGTTTCAGCGAATGTGAAGACATAATGATTTATATTTCTAAAATTGCATACAATATGTATGTCTGTGTATGTGGAAGAGAGTTAGAGAATGAATGTACACAATTTAATTAATTCATTTTTTGTTTTACTTTAAACAGATTCTTTGCAGAAATATAGGAAAAAATAACAGTAGACAAACAATTTTCATTATAATTCCTCCAAGAACAAGCAGTGAAGGTAGCAATTATATTTGGATAATCTGTTCAATTAATCTAGCATCAGATTTAGCTATTGTTTAATATAAATGGCAGCTACTGTGGGACCTCATCCTTGTTTTAATGAGCTGATTATGGTACACTCTATATTTTGCTACCTGTATGAACAGGGTGGTTTTGCTCTGTTTCTTCTGAATTGGGTAGTGGATTTCTCTGGCCAGTTTTTCCTGAGTCACCATTTATCTTGCAGTAGCACAGAGAGCATATCCCTGCCATGATCTGTTCCCAGGGAAGAATTCAAGATAACTGGAACAGATGCTATCTCCTGTCTGAGAACAGTTAGCTCGTGCTTGAACATCAGCTCTTCTTCATCTGTCTGTCATTTCCCACCACACTCAATTGGATGTTCAGTCATAGATCAATGATCAGATACGACATGAAATGGCGACCAAATTCCAGTCCCCACATACAGTACTCAGGGTAAAATCTTTAGCATTGCAGAGGAAGCAGAATGAGACCCTTGTGAACAATCTCAAGGGAAAGGACCAGCTGGACTCACAAGTTACCTTCTGTAGTGCTCCAGTCCACTCAGTGGTTTTAGGGGAAGGTAGTTGGATTTACTCAGGGCCGTGCACAGGATAAATAAAAAAATTCTCAGGAGGTTCAAAAATAACTTTTATTCGAAAGCTTTAGAACATTCCAATAGAATAAGGCACTTGGGAAAGTTTAACTTAGCAATCTAATTTTCCAGACACAACAAGGCACTTAACAAGGCATGGAATAGAGTTTTTTGGTCTGGCTTACAATCTATTTCGAGGAGAGGGACCTAGGAGAAGAAAGAAAAAGAGAAAGAGAAAGAGAGAGAGAAAGAAAAAGAAAAAGGTAAATGGTTACCACCCCAGGATCCAGCATGGTCTCAGCTGCTTTTAAGTCCAGGATAGTGGAGCATGCCATGGGGCACACGTGGTGTTGTCCTTTTATCTGTTCATGTCTGCTGGGGCCCTCCCCAGCTAATTGCAGCACCCAAGTCTTGTGCCTGTGTTTTACACAGAGCCAGAATATTCCCAGCAGGCCCACATGGTCAGTTACCATTACAGTGCAGGCTGGGACTTGACTTCACAAATGCACATGTGCTATGTAGTGCAGGGCCAGAGAGGCTCAAGGGGGCAAGGGAAGCAGTGTGCCATGTCACATACCCAGAGCTCACCCTGATCCCCCATCACTTCCCACCTGCTTGTTTTGAGCCAGTCAACCATTCGTCCCATCTCCTACACCTTCCCTCTGCAGTGTCAACCTTCTGAATTCAAGGAATTGCTTTTAAACTCATTGTGCTTCTTCAGAGTTGAGAGTCTATGCATGGATTGAAACATGGAGAGGTTTAAAGTAAAAAATACTAATAATATGAAGGAGAAAAAGATGCCTAATTTTTGGAAAGTACCAATTACCTTCAGCTTTCTTTTACTTCCCAGAGATTCCTGGATCTCTCAGATATTTTAACAAGGAGGTTGCAGGCCTTTGGTGCAGGACATAACCGGTCAAAATAGGCAATATCTTATATTTAAAGACCAAAAGAAAAACTTTGTATTAGATATCTGTTCAGTACTCCTGTTTTCATGCTCCTATCTGTGACAAATGTAACAAATTGTATAGTACACCCTGATGAGGCTGAAGCTGAACATCATAAAAAAATTAAATTTTAGAACACAATAGTGCACTTTAAAAGCCATTTAATTTTGTAATTCTTAAAAATTTAATAGTGAATTTAAGCAATCAATGTTTTGGGGGATTTGGGGTTTTTTTGTGACAAGTTTCAAAGCATAAATACTGAAACATGTTTCACTGGATTTTTACAGGGAAATTTATCAATGCTTGCTACTATACATGCCATTGTGATGCCTGAAGTGTTAAATATTGCAGCAGACAATAAGATAATATTTAAGAAGGAATGAAAGAAAACTAACTGCATTTAAAATTTCCTGGACATTACTAACAAGATGGCTTGACAGAAATCATACTTTTTTCTCCACTTTAGAAAGGATTTATAAATTCTATTAAGTTTTACTGCTTTGTACCTACCTTGCAGAGAAAAATGACTTTTTTTTCTCACAGACTCACAATTATTGTTGATATGTGAGTGAATCGCCAACCTTGCGCATACTCTGAAGGACACAGTTTCTGTTCCAAAGGACAAAAAGACTCAACAATGTATTGTGCCTTTCCAATAATCTTTCTGTGGAAAATTGTCTGACTGCACATAGAAGTGAAGCAATCTACCAACAAGATGACAATGAGGTTCTGTAAAAACAGCTCAGCTGGACCAGGGTTCATCAGTTGGGAAGATCATGCTTCAGATTTCTTTAGATCATACGATATGCTTCTAAAGAACAACTGAGGAGAATACTGCAGGCAGTTCTTCCACTGTTGGGGCTAATTTAAACAGTTTCCATAGGACAGTGCATTGTAAAACAAGACATGTTGGTGTCTGCAGTTTAGGAGTCCTGCTGTTAGCTTGATCTTTGCTCACCACTAGGAATATACTTTTCATTTCAAGGCTACTGCAGCAATGGCAAGGCTTCCTGGAGAGCCTGTGAAACAACCACCCTTGGAGTTTTTAAACATTCATGTATATAAAGCTCCAGATGACCTGCCTGGTATTGGCAGTGCTACCACCTCAGGATGTAGTTTGAAATAGGAGATCCCCAGATGTCCCTTCCAAACATTTCTAGGATTCCATAACCCTTAATTACCTGCCTTCAGGGAGACACCAATAGGTGTGCTGTTCTGAAAAGACTGAAGTATATGAACCATTCTTTTTTCTTTTTCTTTTAAATGGGGGAAAAAAAAAAAAAAGGAGGAAAAAAGTAGAACTAGGTGTTTTTCAAAGAATAGTAGATAAATACAGATTGTTTTAACTTAGGTGGCTTTAGTAAAGTCCAAAACAGTATCTAAGGCAGAATTCTGACCAAAAAAATATTGAATCAGAACAGTATTTTGTAAACACAGCACAGATAACTCTTTCATTAGTGATAGCAGTTTTATGGTTTATCACAGTGAAAGAAATATCCATTTTAATAATATTTTCTCTTCCTCACAACAGTATTGTTGGATTTAGAAAGAATCATAGTCCTTATGCCTGCATGGTCAGTTATGTTTTTCTTTTTCTTTTAAATGGGGGAAAAAAATACAAATATAATATTTAATAATAATAAATGTATTGTCTTCCAGACTGGATAGGTAAACATATGGAAGCTATAGTTCAACCAAGTCTTTGGATTATCAACTTTAAACTCTTGAATATAGCCATCTTGAACTCACATTAGCTGAAGTACATTTAACTGTGGAGAAAACAGGTGCAGGTGCCATGACTGCCACAGTTCTGTGATCCATTCACTCTTTATGGAAAGGAAAAATATACTTTGACAACAAAGATTATAGTTACAACTGCAATTTCATTCTAAAACAAAAAAGTAGCCTTAAGGGCAGATAGTCACTCCCACTCTCATACTCAAAACAAATGAATGTATACTCAATTGCATCCAGAATTATCTACATCTAGATGACAGTCTTAACATCATTATGTCAATGAAAGCCTTAAGCAACTTAGTAAAAAGCAACTGTCATGTATGTGATTAAAAAACACACCAAAAAAGGGGTTTTTTTCCTTCTTGATTTTTCTACTGTTGTAAATTGATGGGTCCATCTGGGTACACTGGACATTTTAAAGAAATTGCTTTAGATGAATCTGAAAGTTTGGCATCATGTTATGAATTTCATTAATAATGTGCAAGTTAAGGAAATAACCCTACCTCTAACCTACTCTGGCAAACAACAATTTTATTTTTTCATTCATTTTATTGTATTTATTGTATGTATGTTCATTCTTTTTAACCCAATTAACTAGATTTAATATGAAATTTAAACTAGGACAGAAGCATTTACACACATGAGCTACTGAATCTGTTAACCATTTCTAATCAAAAGTGCTGTCAAAATAATACTAGAAACATGTTACTTTGCTTTTAATTATTTGACAATAATAGCGTGAAGAAACACCTTTTCATTTATAGTTCTGATGGGGCAGTATGCTGTGTTTGTATGGCACATTTTTGGAAACGGGTGGCTACGGGGACAGCTTCTGTGACAAGATGACAAAAGCTTCCCCTATGTCTGATGGAGCCAATGCAGATGACTCCAAGACAGACCCACCACTTGCCAAAGCTGAGCCCATCAGTGATGGTACTAATGTCTCTAGGATAACATAGTTAAAGGGCAAAAAGTTACTGCACTAGAGCAAATTGCAGCTGGAGAGAATTTATGACCTAATAGCCCTACAGACAGCAAGATCAGTGAAGAAGGAGAAGCAGGAGGTGCTCCAGCTGCTGGAGCAGAGATTCCTCTGCAGTCTGTGGTGAAGACCATGGTGAGGCAGGCTGTTCCCCTGCAGTTCATGAAGGTCCACAATGGAGCTGATACACACCTGCAGGCCATGAAAGACCCAGCACTGGAAGAGGTGGATACCAGAAGGAGACTATGACTCCATGGGAAGCCCACACTGGAGAAGGCTCCTAGCTAATATGGAAAGAGGAGCCCACTCTGGAGCGGGTTTGCTGGCAGGACTTGTGACCCCACAAGGAACCTGTGCTGGAGCAGCCTGTTCCTGAAGAACTGCATCTCATAGAAGGGAGCCATGCTGGAGCAGCAGAAGAGTGTGAGGAGTGCTCCCCCTGAGGAGGAAGGAGCAGCAAAAATGACTGACTGCAATCCCCATTGCCACCCCTTGCACCACTGTGGGAGAGGAAGTAAAGAATTCATGACCGAAGTTAAGCCTGGGAAGTAAGGAGAGGTTGTATCTTTAAGATTTGGTTTTATTTCTAATTACCTTACTGTGATTTGACTGGTAATAAATTTCCCCAAGTCAAGTCCAGTTTGCCCATTATGGTAACTGCTGAGTGGTATCTCTCTGCCCTTGTCTTGATCCACAAGCCTTTCACTCTTTTTTCTCTTCCCTGTCCAACTGAGGAGGGAAGTCATAAGGCACCTTTGGTGGGCACCTGATGTTCAGCCACGGTTAACCCACCACAGGCAATATATAAAATTAATATATTATTTGAAAGTGTAAATTATAATTGACAACATCTGCTAATATAATGCCAGTTGATATGACACTGACAATAAGGCTATAGATTTATACATAAATACTTTACAGAGAACAAAAATAATATTGTTCAATCTATGGCTAAAATTTACTGTACCTTGGTACTTTATGAACTTTGCAAGACTACCACCATGGTACACCAATGACTTTATAATGTCATGACAATTTTGGACAAAAGTATTATAAGACTTAATCCTATCATGTACTATTATAACTTACTTGTCTTTATAGACAAGATTCCTTTCTTAAAAAAAAAGAAATAATTTAAATTCATAAAATAACTAGCTAGTAAAGTTATTATGATCTAATTTTAGTGATAATATTTGACATACACTAATAAGCTTTATAAATAATACTTTGGGAATTAGCAGGGGAAAACAATAGTAATTCTCAGACATCAATATATTTTTATTATAATTAAGAGTTTGTGTTTGATTGATTATGACATTCAAAAACACAGTTTTGTGACAGCACAAGTGACCATTTTATGATCACGCTTCACTGGTGAAATTTTAGCATCAAATGAGAGAAAGAAAAACCCAAATACTTCATTTCCACCTGCTGGAAGTAATGTTTACCTAACAAAAAGAAAACGACAGCTAAAAATAAAATTATTCTACCTATTTAAAGCTATGTTATTTTTAAAGGTTAATTTCAAGAAAAAATATTCAACAAATAAAAATACATGCAGCTGTGCTCATTAAGTTTATACTGTCACTTTTTGAGCCAACTACTCAATAAGAAGTCTCTTCTCTCAGAGATCATTATCAGTATGTACTACATGTTGTTAGTGCTTTTAGTGTAATATCAAAATAATCCTTAATGTTAAAAAAAGTAAATGAACCTACTTGTATCAAAAATTAAAAAGTGTGCTGTTCTTTCAAATTTCTATACATCTGTTTACAAGATAGCAAGGAGTTTCAATATTTTTACTCTACTGTCATGAGTAATGGTAGAGCATATGACTTTTAAATGATTTATTAGGAATCCATAGAGACAGGAAAAACAAAGTTTGCAATTAGAGGTGGCAACTATTGATTAAAAATCCAGATATAGTTCATTTAAAGAATAGAAAATGATAAACGACATGATTTTATCATTAGACAGAATGTCAAAGAAACATTACTCATCTATCTCTAGTGTGAACTTCTCTGGAGAAGCTCAATAGGCTTTTTGATGTTTGAAAAAGAGGAAAAATATTGTTATTACTGTTTCATAGCAGAGGTGTGGGAGGGTTACGTCAGGTGGGAAAAGAAAGGAAACTAAAGGCAGAAGCAAAAAATCCATCTGATTCTATGACCTTCTCTGTAGAGGCCCCTTAAATAATATTTTAAAGAAATAATAGTTGTGAAAGGATCTATTTTGCAAAGTTATCTCTAATATTCTTTTTTCACCCTTTTTTTACAATTTTACTAAGATATGTATACAGTTCCAAGAATACAGATCTTAATAATTTATTTTCATTGCCAAAATAAGAACTCAGGAGGCTAAATTAATTTCTGGCACAGCACTAATGAATGCAGTAAAATCACACAAGGGGTGATTTTGAAACATAATGTTTGATGGACTTCAAATTCTGGCAAAAGTTTCTCCCAATCCTCATTATATAAAATGCAGAGTGGAAAAAAAACCACAACAAAGCAAAGAAAAAAAGAAACACCAACAACTGAAAAAAAGAAAAAACAGGCAAAAATAAAAGGCAATTAAGATATGAAGTAACATTTAGGGTTTGGGACTATATTAAAGGAAAACAAACAGAACAAAACATGAAGTCTATAAATTACCCAACCCTGGTTTCTAAACAAAGATAGCAAAATGTCAAATGAAAAGAAAACAAGGCAAAAAAATCAGGTAACTTAAATAGAAGCCTGGATATAGTGATCCTCTACTTTAGACTACTGTTAATGGTGAGCAACTGCTTTGCAGCCAAGCAACGAAACCAGTGTAGTGAGTCAATAATTCATAAAAGAGGTGAACTGTAAATCACTCAGCATAAGTGAATCAGCTCCAGATAAAACAACTGTCAAAATGTTTCTCCATGTCTAGCTTAGTAATAGTGAATCAACTTTTTTTCTGTTTTCTTTTTTTACATAATAGAATAACCTCTGCTGCATGACAAGAAACAATGCCAGAGCTGAACATAACCTGTTGCCACTTCATCTAGTGCCAAAAACCAGGCAGTCCCTGGAAAGTACAAGGACAATCATTCCTCTTTGAAACCATACAGTTTAAAACAACAAAATAATATAGAAATATCTTAGTCAAAACTTATGTGGAATTAAATAAGTTTTTTGAGTGCTTTGGGAACTTTGGATTTGTATTTGCAGCTCAGCAGAGGAAGCAGTTGTTCCATACTCTATATCAATTCTTTACACATGTAATAACTACTTTTTTCTTCTTTTTTTGGCTCCTGATCTTGATTCTGGAGACAATGTAGTCTGACACCAAAATCAATGCAACTCTGAATTTGCTGATTTGAAAAAGAGTTGACTAGTGATGACACAGAGGCTAATGGAGGATTTAAAAGATTTAATTTTAGTTTTATATTCTGTCAGGTATTTATTAATAATTTCAGTAAGGTATCAATATTTCTGTTACTCAGTAGTAAAGTGGAGATAATAATACTTCTCTGCATCTTTAGAGAATTATGTGTTATCACGCTAAGGAAAAATACCGTAAACAGATTTAGATTCTTCTTTTTAATAGGTATTGCTGTTAAACAATTAGTATGGGAATCTGGGTATTACCCATCTGGGGTCAAACGTTTATCTGCCTTCCATCATCATTCAGAAAAAGACAGAAACTTTGGCTTTCACCTGCTTTTATTATGGCCCTTAAGAGATGTACCAGTTTTTGTACCCAAATCTGTTAAAACAGCCTTCTGGCATCTCTGACTGTCTAAAATTAAGGCTTCAAGTGTCCATGAAGTACAGTGATACCACAACACTTTATAAACTATTTCAAGTATGGCATGTTCAAATGCATTAATTTCTTCTAACTCATTCATAAACTACTTCTTTCCCTACTGAAAGGGAGCAGAAAATCATCATAGCCTCTATACTCAGGGAGACACTTGTATTTCACTGTAGCAGGCCCTAGAAAGAGAGCATGTCAGGAAACAGTGTTCACTGTATTTTGTAACAAAATATTCTATGTGATCTAGTCAGTGGTTTTAAGTGTATGTAAGTGGTTCTCAGTGCATGTATGGGAAATGCTTGTGGCACAGTGAAAGTTACTGGTTTGATCTTACATTTACCAAATTTAAAGTTTTTATAGTGCTTTTCAGGGGAAGCGTCCATCAAGAAGAGGAAAGAAATGCAAATATTTCAAAAAGAATCAAGTTGCTCTATTGAAACCTTGAAAAATATTTCCTCCTTGTTGTTACTTTAGTACTTAACTAGGAACAGAAAGAGTTTTCAATCACTTAAAACTGTCTAAAACTAAACTATTTTCATTATGAATAGAAAAAATATTAGCAATGTTTTTTACTTCTAAAAATTAGTTTTTTAAAAGTACTAGGTTATATCTTAAAATAATTTACAAACATAACCTGCATGACACAGTCATATAGTTATTACATCATTGTGATTTACAAAATCAGATCTTAGAGCAATTGTTAAGCTAAAAATGTTGTTCACAGGCACCCTATAAGCCAAAACTTTATTATTAGAATAATGGAAACCTAGTCTAATTATCACTAGTCCAAATATAATTTTAACAGAAAAAGAAAGAATAATAATGCAATTAAAATTTATATATACGCTTTTTAAAGTTTCTACTCTTTTTCATGCTATTATGTCCCCTATGTGTGTACTCTTCCATGCCAAATCCTGGCTCTCTTCAAGATCCTTGATATAATACCAGGCTTATATATCTCTACACTACATCATAGTACTACAATATTAAATACCTTATTCTACCTGGAATAATCACTCATTGCTTCAACCTGCATAAAACTAACTGCGTATGTGTATGTTTGTAACATACATAGCTAAAAGCAAAAGAACTTAGCCTTAGGCACCTGGTCAATTAGAGGAATTGCTGTCACAGCTAAAGCAAGTAAAACAAAGCTGCAGTCAGGGCAAGAAAAGTTCGTAATGAGCAAGACTGGCAAAGGCAATCCTAAAGCTTTACAAACCTTGTGACCCATGCCAAGCCATGGCAGCACTGTGTTACAGAGGTACATGGTTACACACTGCAAACTTTTTCAGGGGCTATGTCTCTCTCTGCTCTTGAGTCAAGGGACTCTAACACAAGCCTTATGAGAAGAGGCTGAGGGAGCTGGGGTATTTTAGCCTGGAGAAGAGGAGGCGCAGGGGAGACCTCATCACTCTCTACAGCTACCTGAAAGGAAGTTGTAGCCAGGTGGGGGTTGCTCTCTTCTTCCAGGCAACCAGCAGTAAGACAAGAGGGCACAGTCTCAAGCTCTGCCAGGGGAGGTTTAGGTTATGTACTAGGAAGAAATTCTTTACAGAGAGGGTAATCAGGTATTGGTATGGGCTGCCCAGGGAAGTGGTAGATTCTCTGTCCCTGGAGGTATTCAGGAAGAGACTAATATGTGGCACTTAGTGCCATAGTCTAGTAACTGCGGGGGTAGTGGATCAAGGGTTGGACTTGATGATCTCAGAGGTCCTTTCCAACCCATCAGATTCTATGATTGTATTCTATGATTCTATTCTATGATTTTATATGCTTTAGCATAACCTCTAGGAGAATTTGTCCTATGATCTTCCCAGGCACAGAGGTGAGGCTGAGAGGTTGATAGTTTACAGGGTCCTCCTTTACATCCTTATAAAAGATGGGCACTATATTTCCCTTTTTCCAGTCTTCAGGACTTCACCTGACTGCCATGACTTTTCAAGTATCATGGAATGTGGCTTGGCAACTATAGCAGCCAATTCTCTCAGGACTCTGGAGTGCATTTCCCAGAGACTTATGTACTTCCAGGTTCCTCAGGTGGTCATGCACCTGATCTTTACTTACAGTGGGAAGCACTTTTCTTCCCCAGTCCCCATACTGCTGTCCATCCGCTTGAGGAGGGTGGGAATAAAGAGATTGCCATTGAGGACTGAGGCAAAAAAAATTGTTCATTACCTCGACCTTCTACTCATCTGTAGTTCACTTCAGCTGGGCTGTCAGCCATATCACCTTCTTAAAGGAACAACATTTAATTCTTGCAAAATATTTCCCTCTCTTGGCAAATGCAATGATCACCAGCTGAGCTGACTGCTCAAGCCGCAGTCCTTCCTGCTTGCCCTGCCAGCACAAACTGCCTGGTCACTCATTCTCTGGGGGCAGCACTTGTGCCGGCTGGAGTGGGGGCTGGGCACAGTCCCTGCTGGTACTGCACACTCTGGGTCAGAGCTGTTTCTGAGTCAGGACTCCTCTGCTTCCTGCTCAGGAGAGGGGGCTTGGGCACCTCTCTCTGCTCTAGTATGGAGGTCTTGCTGGGTGAGAAAGCTCACCTCTCTGCCTCAGCAAGAAGGAGGATGATGGCCATGAGATACTTTGCAGAGATCTGGAAAACTTCTGGAAAACTCATAGAATCATAGAATATACCAAGCTGGAAGGAACCCCACAAGGATTATCAGGTCACTCTGTCATCTGATCATCACCTCTAACTGTTGCTAGCACTTTGTTTCAGAAATACAAGCTAAGAAAAGAAAATAACTGCTACTAAATAGAATGTACTTTCTAATTTTAAAATGTATATACAAGATAATCTAAAAATATGCTTTCCTTTGTTCAAGCATAAAAAGCGAAATACATCTCAGAACACGGATCTTAGCCTGGGAATATGTGTTAATATCGAGTCTTAGTACATGTTTTTATTTCTAATAATTACCAGGTGTGCACTGCCTTTTTTGGATATAAAAAAGTGACAGACTTCTGTCATTCAGATGTCACACTCTAACTTAAACATGGCAAAGTTTATACTGCATACTTGTGTAGAAGGAATCTATGTGGGGAAAGAATACGAACTTTAAAGCACTGAGAAATTATAGGCTAGGAATTTAAAGTAATTCTCAAGTGTATTGAAAAAAATTGGGGAAAAAAAGAGATCTTTCTCATTTATGCCACAATATAGTGAAATGTCCTAACCATTAAAAAAAGAGTAGAGGTCTCAAAAAACATCATGGACAGCTTTTTAGGCAAGAGTAGTACTAGCACAACTTCTTATTTTGGATACTTGCAGATTCTCTTTCAATGCAGTGAGGTAAAGAGTGAAAAAACTGGATGGGATTAGGTACAGCAGGATGAAACTGAGGTATGTAATGTCATGGCATCTTCTGTTTTTCTTACAGAGAATCCTCCTCAAGCCAGAAAGATTTTCTATCACGAACATTCTTTTCTGACTATACAAATTTTCTAAAGAACACAAGTCCAGAACAGTATGCATGGAATCTGTAACACTGCTGTGCCAATTTAATTAAGCATCCCATTTATAGAGGATATCATGACAGTATAATAGGATTTCCTATAACAGGGCATCATTAAACATTATAAATTGGTATCTGCAACATTTGACTGCCTTATTAGAAATCTACAAGTAATTAATAAAATGTAGTTTATTTAATGTGGTTCAGTGTTAGCAATTTGTGTGTTTTCATTAAGGAATCATCTAAGATATTATATTAATGGCCCAAATTACCTTCTCAGGAGTGTGTGCAGTTACGTTGGCATAAAACTGAAAGACCTTGACTGACCTGTCAATTTAATAGCTAATACTTGCTGAAGTATATTATATTTAATGATAATTTTTGTTAATGTTTTGCTATGTCTACTTAGAGAATTCTTATTGTCTTAGAGAATTCCCTCAGTCTTAGCTCTTTTTCACATAAATTCAAATGTTGTTCACAGACTTACTGAAGGACCAAGGGCAAAGGCCACAACTGAATATAAATTGAGGAGAATACAGCTACTCCAGTGAAAATATGACTTTTCTTTCTTCCATAAAACAAACTTTGTGAGACTTAAAAATCTTTTTGTCCTATAATCTTCTTCTCTGATCCTATTTGCAAACTCTGTGCAATCTTTCTTCCATTGTCATGGGTTTGAGAAACAGTGAGAGAGTTCTCCACAAGATGATTTAGGCCTCATTTTTAAAAGAATTATCATTGTTTTAATTTGGGTCTAATGTTACAATGAAAGAGAAATTTTATATTTATCTCTACAGACAGAAGTTGCTTTGGCCCATATTTGTTTTGGAGGGTCCACATACCACATACCCATTACTCTGTCTCACTCAGCATCTTTTTTTAATGACACTTAGCAAGCATCATAAAAACAGTCCTTCATTCTGTATTGATTGTAGACTAAACAGGTTTATTAACTAAATATAAGAGAACAGAATTTTAACAAGTCATTAGTGCCACAGCATTACCTGGAGCCCAGTTGACAAGTAGCTTCATAAACAAAACTCTCAGCTGTATTGATCTGAAACTCAGAAGAGGGGAAAAGAGGTGAATGTATCTGAGATTTCCAGTAAAAAGATGAAAGAGAAAGGCTGGCTAACTATTGGAGAAGCACTATTTGTATATGTACAGCCTAAGTCTTTCTACTAGCAGAGTTATGACCTTTTCCAGCCTGGACCAACTGAGGAGGAACAGAACACTAGACCATCCTGAAAAACAACTTATAATCTCTGGAAATGGGATCACTCATTCTTTTGTTTTTTAACAATAACTCCAGCACAAACTCTTCTACTTTCTAAAGGAGCTTCTTAAAGCTTGACTAGCTTGACTTATTAATAAATGGTTAATAAATTTCTGTCTAGATTGAATTTAATAACTTGCAAACTAAATTAAAACTTTAAAAAATTCAGAGTATAAAAAATGTTTTGGTTGAATCTCCTTCTGAGAAGAAATAAAAATATATCAATGCTGTCAAATCATCTTTATTTTATTTGTGTGTTTTTTAAGTAATTTTTCATATGGGAGTGATTAATGAAGGGGGAAGAAAGGAGTGCAGGAAAATCCTCTCAACAATGTTTTTATTTTTTTAATTTTTCAAAAATAATTAAATGGGAAAATAATGTATTGTGAGATAATTATAAAAATTATTAAATTAAATTTAAAAATTAAATAATAAAATACAACAAGAATAATACAATACAAAATTAAAATAATAAGATATAGAAGAAAAAATTTATATGGTGATTCCAAATATGAAAAAATAAGTGAACTCTATAAAATATTTGCTTCTGCTGCACGTAGATTACTTTACTTAGGGAAAACAAAACCAAAGAAAAGTCATTTGATTTAGCCTGAAATAAATATTTAAAAAATCATGAGTATAGTGAACTGAGTTCCACAAAGCACGGTAATAAAAATCTATCTTTAGGAGAGGTACTGTTCTCATTGAAACAGGAGAGATATAGGAGGTACTACTTTTCTGTGTATTCTATTACGGAATCAACTACACTGCCAATTATTTCTAGCTTTGTATTTGAATTTGTCTAACTTCATCTTCCTGCCAGCTGTCTTTGTTATGCCCTTTTCTGCTAAATTAATTAATATTTTATTTTCACCCTGTGAAAATATTTATGGACTGTAATCAAATCAGCTCTTCATTTTGCCATGACAAATAGATAGGGTTCTTTCAGTCTTTCCAAATCCATCAGACTAATGTCCATACATTTCTTTATTTACTTTATTCATTCTTTTAATGGTAATCATCAGAAATAGATTTCAATATTGGCCTGATCTGTACTGTACATGTACATTAACCTAGTATAAAGTAAATACTTACATATAAATATCAGGGATAAGATCAAGTAATTGTCTTCCTAGGGTTATACTGTACTTATACATCCAGGGATTGCATTAGGTTATACCCATGTGATATGACACATGATGTAATGGTATTTTAAAAATTTTATAAACTGCTTCCCAGACAATTCTCCTCAGATTCCGAGAACAGAGTGTTAATCCCTGAAGTGCTATGGTTGATAATCCAATGGAGTTACAGACAAGTACTTACTCATCTTTCCATTCATAGGAAACTCACAATTAATAATGCAAATGCCCTTCCGAAGGTTGCTTACTGACATAATTTGCTGACATTTAAAATTACAAGCATAATGTAGAATTGTCACTTTTTTCCCACAAAAATATTTCAATTAGGAAATGCAGTAGGAGTGAGAGTGGAATCTCAGTAGGAATAGGTAATATGTGCTGCAATGTCTTGGAACAATAGAATTCAATCTCTATAGGAAGCCTTTATTTGGAGCATCCTCTCTTTTGTGTGATTCACTTAAGAATGTTATTTAAATATTTCCCTACAAAGGAAAAAAAAAATTAAAAGTGTGCTCAATTGGGCCAAAACCTATTTATTCTATTCACATAAGGAGACTGTTCTGGTCCTATGGAAGCCAATAAAACTTCTTATATGTGAATGTCAAATGTGCTGTAGCCCATAATTTCTTTTTCTGTGGTCAGTTTAGTCTCCAAAGAAGTATATTTTGAAATTAAGAATTAGTTAAAATTCAGTGTTGTTGCATACTCTGCCATAGATGCAAAAACTCCATGGAAGCCAAGGATCTCCTCTGGATTTTAGTGAGGAGAGTTCTGGACTGGTAAAACTGCTTTCCCATTTCCAAAAACATTTAGTGGAAAATTGAAAACATCAATGATATAAAAAGTGGAAGAAACAAACAGAGCAATTAAGATTTAACCAGTAAATTGGCATCACATGAAAATCTCTCTTTAATCACCTGAACATATAAAGTTTAAAATTTTAAAATAATTATAATATTTTTGTTGTGTGGGGAAATACTAATACCTATTTTATCATGCAACAATTAAGCTAGGTAACACACCATTAACTTGAAATTATTGGCATAATAAAACTTTTACCCTCTTCCTCTAAAGATTTATTTATCTCCAAAAACCTCTCAATCGTCACTTCAGCACTGATTTTTAGCACAATCTGAAAGGAGAGGCAGAAAGACTCTTTTTCCTCATTTATCTCTTTCCAGTGAGAAATAAAGCCACACATCAAGGAAACTTTCTGATGGTCTTTTGCTATGTTTTTGTTTTTGTTACCATTATTTTGCTCCGTTTTTCAGGATGTATGTGTTCTCTGCTGCAAATATTAGTTTTTTTCTTCTGGAGAAAAAAGAGAGATCTAAGATGAAGCTAAGGCACGAGACCAAAGAATTGTGGGACCAAATCTCACAACTATTTGGGTGGAGAAATACTTTTTGAACTCATGTAAATAGAATATAATTGTGAAGGCAATGCAACACTTCAGAAGTTTTACACTATTTTGACTGACAGTCTTTAAAGTTTTTTTAAGTTCTCTGAGCTTTTTGGAGGGGAAGAGTGGTTGTGGTCTTTTTGGATGAGTATACAGAGTTCATTGAATCTATTCTAGCTGAATTTTGCAAACAAGTAAGATCCTGCAAGAGCTCAATTAAAAGCTCATAGACTGACTTTTCTTTTTAAAGACTTGGGCATATTTTTCATCATGCACTGATGCCTACTCTTCTGCGATAATTCCAGAAAGTGATAATCACATCTCTGTTCAGTAGATCTCTTAAATATAAAAAGACAAGAATGTCCAAATCAGAAGTTTACATGGTCCATAATATTATGTTAGCCAATGGGTAATGTCTAGGAAAAAGCAAAACAGGACAAGCAAGTAATGATATTTCCCCAGAATATTTTCTCAGCCTCCAGCAATTCACAGCTCAGTAATTCTAAACATGTCATCTTTATTTTTTAATCTTGATATATTCTTCTTCTATAATTTTAAGCTGTGTAGACTGCTAGTAGCTTTACAACTCTAATCATATTTTTTCTGAAGGACTCCCTCCTGTTGTTTATTTTGAACTTATGCCTCATTAATTGCATTTAGTGCCACCTAGTTCCTGTACTGAAGAATCAATGAACACAGCATTTCTCTTCTCTTTCTCCCCAGCTTTCATGAGTTTCTAGGTTTCTATCATGCCCACCCATGAATCACCTCTTTCTCCATATTAAAGAATCTAAACTTATTTATTCACTTCTCACAGGAAGCCTTCTGCATTTGATAATTTTGATCTTTTTCTGTACTTTTTCCTTTCTTTTTCTTATTATTATTTCTGCTTCATCTTTCAATATATCAGACATTAATCAAGCGGCAAATGTACTATGAATTTATTTAGTGACATAATCATATTTTCTGTTCTGCTCTCTATTTCTTTCAGTCCTTAGTATTAATATAGGTTTTTGGTTACTATAAAAACCATGTCTATGTTTTCCAGTTCCAGTTCTTCACTGTTAGATTATTCTGCAAGGTATGATTGAATAAGTTAATCTTCTTTATAAACTATTTATTTTAAATACACTATAGAATTAATTAAAACCTTGAATATTATATTATTCTGGTGTCATGAAGTAAGTATTTAATATTTTCTCTCTTCTATTATTTGCTTCTTTTTCTCTACAGTATATTTCAATCAATCTCAAAACAGCAGGTCAAATTTTAGATAAACGAAATCACAAATGTATATTGTCTTTTGTTAACACTTAAAAATCAAAAATAAAAAATTGAATATGTATATATATTGAATGTATATACCTAGCATGACAGCGTTATTTTAAAAGTACTCATTTTGATTATTAAATAATGCTAGTAGATTTCCTAGATATTAAACTAATTTTTCTCACTTAAGGTATTTTCAGATGTAAATGTTTAGAAGTTACACAAATGGTTACTTATTCAAGATATTTTGTACAAACAGTTGAAAACACTTTTAAAAGTGTTAAAATTTCAAAATTATTTAATCATTTAAAAAAGAAATTACACTGGTTTTTATTTCGTATGACAGTTAGGCGCCTTAATTTAAAATCGTTCGTTTATTCCCAAGTGCGATTCTTGTAAAGAAGGCCAGAAGAAAATCCCACATAGAGAATAAACCACAAGCAAAATGTTTAATCCGCTACTGCTGGCTTCATTGTTAATTACCTCTCAGGGGTATAGAATGTCAATAGATAGTGATCTGATATCTTTGCTGTTAAATGCATGATCAATACTAAATAGAATTTTAACTGCCCATGATTTAATTAGGAGTGGTTCTTTTTATCCTGTGTACAATACCAGAATCTCACTCAATAAAATACAAAGGAATATTGCCATGCTGGCTGTGTATTTACTACATTCTGGGACTATGAAAAAAATTTGGAAAAAAAAATCGTGTTGTTAAGAATTTGCAACGTGGAAGGAGATAATCTTTTTCTGTAAGTCATAGAACCCCCTGAGGGAGCTAAGCGAGCTGGGATTCTATATCTGGAGAGGGGGGCGCTCAAGGGACATCTCATCACTCTCTACAAGTACCTGAAAGGAGGTTGTAGCCAGGTCGGGGTTGGCCTCCTCTCCCAAGCCACCAGTGACAGGACAAGAGTACATAGCCTTAAGCTGTGCTAGGGCAGGTTCAAGTTAGACAGGAAAAAATTCTTCATGGAAAGGGTTGTTAAGCTTTGGAACTGACTGCCGAGGTTGGTGGTGGTAAAGCCTCAGACTCGCTCAATGAGTTTCCTAAAGGGGCTTACGTATTTTTATACACTGGGGCAGGTGCAATGGGAGAAACATGACAACATTTTCAGGAGCCTAAACAACAAACTTTTTCAGGCAAACTTTAGGAAATAAGGGTACTTGGCAAATTTTAAAGCAACATTCAAGCAAAATAAAGGACTTCGCAAGACATTGCTTTAGCAAAATATAAACCATCCAAATTTAAGTTACCCAGATTTCCANGGTCGGGGTTGGCCTCCTCTCCCAAGCCACCAGTGACAGGACAAGAGTACATAGCCTTAAGCTGTGCTAGGGCAGGTTCAAGTTAGACAGGAAAAAATTCTTCATGGAAAGGGTTGTTAAGCTTTGGAACTGACTGCCGAGGTTGGTGGTTGTAAAGCCTCAGACTCGCTCAATGAGTTTCCTAAAGGGGCTTAAGTATTTTTATACACTGGGGCAGGTGCAATGGGAGAAACATGACAACATTTTCAGGAGCCTAAACAACAAACTTTTTCAGGCAAACTTTAGGAAATAAGGGTACTTGGCAAATTTTAAAGCAACATTCAAGCAAAATAAAGGACTTCGCAAGACATTGCTTTAGCAAAATATAAACCATCCAACTTTAAGTTACCCAGATTTCAGGAAGAGGAAATGAGAAGAGAGGGAGAAGGAGAGAGAGAGAGAGAAAAGAGACAGAGAAAGACTAATAGTCTCTGCCAGAATTCCAGCGCAATCTCAGCTACTGTAAAATCCAAATGGTGGGCTGTGAACACGTGTATCTTTTGTGCAGTTGCTTTTTTCTTCTCTGGTCTTTCAGGGCCACTCCCACAGGTATGGGTTTTGGTCTGGGCTGGACTAGAGGCTCCAAGGCATGGTGTGGAGCAGTGCACTGTTCCACCTATTCAGAATTTGCCCCACCCTACACTTCCAAACACACACGCATATTTTAGTTGTTTTGAGACAGTAATTGTCTTCTCCAGTCTCTCACAGTCGTGGAATCACCATCTCTGGAAGAGTTCAAGAAATAACTGGATGTGACACTTATTGCTATGGTCTAATTGAAGAGGTGGTGGTCACTCAAATGTGGAACTCAGCGATCTTGAAGGTTTTTTCCAAATGAAAATATTTTGTGATTCTGTGATTCTTCCCTTCATTCTAAATTAATCCAGACTACTGCAAGTAAAGAAAACTGAAAATTATAGTTTTATATCATTAACACTTTGCAGCTCCAAAAAAGAAAAAGAAAATTCAAATCACATTTTATATGAAGGCAAATAATTTTAAATGGAGATTAGGTGTATTTGCAATTGGAAATACAGATCCCTTAAACACTCATCATGTTCCTGTGCCCAAATGGGCAATGGAAAATAAAAGCATATGACCAGCTATTGAAGGTCAGTACTAGCTATTGAAGATCAGGTCTTTTACCAGGTATTATACAAATACATCTAAACAAGACATTTTGCTCATCCTGCTATATGACATATCTAAATAACCTGTTTTGTAGAGGGTAAATGGTACAACTAAGTAAAAAAGAAATAAAAAAGAGTTACCAAAGATAATGCAGTTATCGCTTTAAAAAATTGATTACAGGAGCACAAACAGGCAAAGAGAAATTCATGGGCTGTGAGATCAGAGAAAGCAGAAACAAGTGTACGAAGAATATGACAGTAAAAATATATTTAAAAAAAAAATAGTTCCAAGATACAATGGTTACAGAGATAATGATGGAAGAAAGTAGAAGAGTTGAATATATATTTCTATTCTTTACTCAGAAGAATAGAAATTATGAATCCTCTTATCACACTAGGAAGATAAAGTACTTTCCAGTACATTAGTGAGTAAAGAGGTATAAAACAATAGCCATGTGTTGTAAACATTTAATGATGACATACATTTTTAATAAATCTTGGAATACCATGGAATTTCCAGCAGACTGAAGACTGATGGTAGTATATAACCACTTAAAAAAGAAGGGAAGTGACCCACGTAACTACATGCTGCTACTCTTTCATCAAATCTGAGGTAAAATGATAAAAAAAAGGATCTGAAATTCAATTAACTAAGATCCAAAACCAGCAAAATACTTAATCTTATAGAACAAAGTTTTATTGGAAAATAATTGAAGTGAAACAAAGCTAAATATATAGAGATTAGGAAGTCCAGAATGCAATAATAGCATTCTTATTTAAAAATAAGCACTGTATAACCTTTCCAGAACATTATTAACATAAAATTTGTTAATAGCTGCTAACTGACAAATTTTAAAGGATATTGACAGTTAATGAAGTGATAAGCTATTTTTTAAAAATTAAATATAAACAAACTTAACTAATTAAAACCAGGGAAATATTTTGCAAGAATTAAAGGCTGTTCATCTAAGAAGGTAATATAGCTGACAGCACAGCTGAAGTTAACTACAGATGAGTAGAAGGTCGAGGTAATGAACAATTGTTTTGCCTCAGTCCTCAATGGCAACCTCTTTATTCCCACCCTCCTTGAGTGGATGGACAGCAGGATGGGGACTGGGGAAGAAAAGTGCTTCCCACTGTAAGTAAAGATCAGGTGCATGACCACCTGAGGAACCTGAAAGTACATAAGTCTGTTAGAAATGATGAGATGCATGTCAAAGTCCTGAAAGATTTGGCTGCTATATTTGCCAAGCCACATTCCATGACATTTGAAAAGTCATGGCAGTCAGATGACGACCTACGTGACTGGAAAAAGGGAAATACAGTGCCCATCTTTTAAAAGGATTTAAAGGAGGACCCTGGGAAGTACCAAACTGTCAGTCTCACCTCTGTACCTGGGAATTTCATGGAACAAATTCTTCTAGAAGCTATGCTAAGGCATATGGAAGAAAGTGAGCTGATTCTAGACAGCCAGAACAGCTTCAGCAGGGCAAGTCCTGCCTAACCAACCTAGCGGTCTTCTATGATGGAGCAGCTACATCAATAGACAAAGGAAGGGCTATAGACACTATTTATCTGGACTTCTGTAAAGCCTTGGACACAGTCCTCCCAAACATCCTTCTATCTACTTTGGAGAGAGACAGATTTGATGAGTGGGTTATTAGGTGGATATGGAATTAGTTGGACATTTGCATCCAGAGGGTAGTGGTCAATGGCTCAGAGTCACACTGGCCATTAGTGACAAGTGGTGTCCCTCAGGAGTGTGTATCAGAACTACTGTTATTTAATGTCCTTGGTAATGACATAGATAAACGGATCGAGTGCACCCTCAGCAGATTTGCAGATGACACCAAACTGACGGGTGTTTGACTCATCTGAAGGATGGGATGCCATCCAGAGGGACCTGGACAAGTTTGAGAAGTAGGCCCATGGGAATATCATGAGGTTTAAGAAGACCAAATCTGATCCAGATCAGATCCAGAGCAGCCCTGCTGAGAAGGGTGCTGCATGAGCCAGCAATGTGCCAACTGTGTCCTGGGCTGCATCAAAAGCAGTGTGGCCAGCAGGCTGAGGGAGATGATTCTGCCCCTTTACTCCACTCTCATGAGACCCCACCTGGGGTACTGCATCCAACTCTGAATTGCTCAGGACAAGAAGGACATGGATGCTCAGAAGGCTGGAGCATCTCCCCTGTAAGGAAAGATTGAGACATTTGTGGTTGTTTGGTCTGAAGAAGAGAAGACTTCAGCCTAATTGTGTCCTTCCAGTACCTGAAGGAGGCCTGCAAAAAATCCAGAGAAAGACTATTTAAAAAGACATGTTATGATGGGACCTGTAATGGTNTCTCATGAGACCCCACCTGGGGTACTGCATCCAACTCTGAATTGCTCAGGACAAGAAGGACATGGATGCTCAGAAGGCTGGAGCATCTCCCCTGTAAGGAAAGATTGAGACATTTGTGGTTGTTTGGTCTGAAGAAGAGAAGACTTCAGCCTAATTGTGTCCTTCCAGTACCTGAAGGAGGCCTGCAAAAAATCCAGAGAAAGACTATTTAAAAAGACATGTTATGATGGGACCTGTAATGGTAAGGGTTAATGGTTTTAAACTGAAAGAGTGCATTTAGATTAGGGATTAGGAAGAAATTCTTTACTTGAATGTAGTGAGACACTGGAACAGGTTTCCCAGAAAAGCTGCGGGTGCCCTGTCCCTGGAAGTGTCCAGGGAAGTTGTAGATGCCCCATCCATGGCACTGTTCAAGGCCAGGTTGGATGGGGCTTTGAGCAAGCTGGTCTAGTGGAAGGTGTCCTTGCCCATGGCAGGGGGATTAGAACTAGGTGATGTTTATGGTCCCTTCCAACTCAAACTATTCTATGATTCTATGATATTATTATTATTATTATTATTATTACAGTTTTAATAGCATGTAACACCCAGTAGTCCTAGTTATCACCACAGTCTTCCAAACAGGAGAAGGAACTCCATCCTTCCAGCATACTTCTGCAGAGTTACCATTTAGCTTTTTCCTAATTTTGGGGCTATCTACTACCTACAAATTCTGTATTAAATAAAAAAAAACAAAAAAACCCCAAAAAAAACAGCAACAACAATTTTAAAAAACACCCATAACCCTATGTTCTTTAGCATATTATGATTGCTAGCAAATTATAATTTTAAAGAAATCACTAGCACCAGAGTCTTTTCAGAGAAGACAAATTCTCTGTATCACATAGAACTATAACCTTTTATTAACTGCAATATCAGGAAATACAAAAAAATGACAAATGAGAAAAATATGTAGATTGCAGTAATCTCTTCATATGTAAACATATGTTATTTTCTGTATGTCCTTGTATTTATCAGTGTTCACTAAAATTTGATTGTTATTTATAAGGGACTAATTTCTTGTTAAGAAAAATTTGAGAGGAGCACAAGCCTGGAAATCATCCTTGTAGTTGCAGAATTGTGCTACCTACTTCCAGAAGGTCACACCTAACCATTTTCCTTACAGATATATGAGCTGCCTGCTAGAAATATTACTCCTGTTAAGCAGATGACATAGCATTCATGTTAACAGTCTGTCCTCCAGGCCACTGTTACCAGATCAAACACCTGGGCAATTTTAAATAAAGTCAAGAGTTTATTGTTAGTCTAAGTCATTTAATCATACACTTATTAGTAAACTTGTTACAATTACATGGGCATTTTCAATTCAGATTGCCCAATTAGTCAGATAATTCCCAATAATGGCTAAATGAAAATTGATATACACAAATTTTCTAATATTGAGTCCTTTGTGTGATGATTTTACCTTTTTAATACTCTAGAGAGTACTAGCAGGAATTGCAACAAATCAAAGTCCTGTGTTCTTCTCTGGGAGGAGTTTGCTGCAAACTGGGATTCAGGTGGCCTCTTCCTCCTCTTAGCTAGGAGAAATACTGTGTTTATGTCCATGGTATCTTTCTTGTCATTCTTGAAGTTACTGTCACTCAGAGTCATCTTTTCACAGTTGCTAACACAGACAGCATAATTGCTTTGACTTCTTGATAATGCCATATTGTATCTGAATTTTCTGTATGTGGTATGGTTTACATTTTCTTCCTTTCTTCATGATTAAAAAATCCAACAATCACTCCCTCCCTCTTCATCTCCCCTCCCCCCCCAAAAAAAATCAAAAAAAACCCTCAAAACCAAAACAGTTCCTAATGCAGCATTTCTTAAATGACACAATATTGACCATTTTTGAGTTACTTATATCTCTGGAGTCTCTGACACTACCCTGTACTTGCATTTTCATTTTGTACTTGTTAGCATCCAAGTATTAAAAAATGTCTCTGCATGAATTAAGGTGCAAACAAGACCATATGCCAAAGTCAATAGCATGGATTTTAACAGTAAATATTGGGGGAGAGAGAGAGAGAGAGAGAGAGAGAGAGA
>VYXB01001853.1:0-28526 GCA_013397135.1 Pachyramphus minor | reverse complement strand
TACAGTCCAAGCCCCAGGTATTCACAGTGGTAGATACTTGGGCTGGCACATGTATAAGGACTTGCTTCCTTTCCTACAGCTTGCCATGGTGGGAGTTTTGTCCAGCATGCTTACAGTCTGCAGATCAGAATTTTTATCAGATAGGTTACCCAAATTTACCTTACAAGGCCTGATTCCTGTTGTTGCAAGTCTGAGCAGAGTGCAATTCTGTCCAGTGTGCTAATTCCAAACCGTCACCTCCACTTAGGCGTTAGAATTAATGCCTTCCAGTTTGCCATCTGTGCTTATCTGTTGTGGTGGCTTATCTTATGGGAATTTCCTTCTTTGACAGTGTTTTGAGGCAGTTAATTATGCTCTTTAAGTCCTGACAGGGCTATAATTTCGTGTTTATCTTTTTGGAGATCCCACGTACAATCCCCTACTTTCCTTCAACAGCTTTCAAGTTGTAATTTCCTAACAGCATTTTTTTTTTAATTAGCACTACAACAAAAACACACCAAGATACTTCCAGTGCTATGCATCTCGGTTTGAGACATCTTGGAGGGGCAGAGACCTCAGACTGAAATTTACTTCCTCCATTTCAATATGCCTGGTTCTCTTCAATACAGAGAGACAGAGAGATATCAAATACACGTGGATGTAAGTAGAAAAAAAATAACTCTTAAGAGAGTTTGCATGAAAGTCGTTCCTTTCATTCCTTTCTCCTACCCTCTGTCACCAGTATTGTTGTTGTTAATGTTCATTTTCTTACCTTATTGCTGTTTCCAGTAAATTATTCTTGTGTCAACCAGTTATCTTTAACTTTTGTTCCTTCAATTCTCTCCTACATCCCTCTACAGCAGGGAAGAGGAAGGGGAAAGCACGGGAGTGAGCAAGTGACATGTGGTTTGGATGGTCTCAGTGGGAACGCTTAAATGGGGAGTACCATTCCTAAACCACACCAGCCTGTAAAACCATTTTACTGTATAATTTACAAAAGTAACAGAAATAAGCAGACTAAAAGTAGGAGGGGATATCATTAACAGTTTATTTAGGAAATGGATCACTTCAGTATGTTGCTTACTATCTCACCTACTATCTTATTCTTCATTTTTTTAATACAGGTCATTATTTGTATAATTACATGTTGGGAGCAGGCAAAATAAGAACACCTTTGTAATGTGGAAAGCAATCATTGTGGACCAGGGAGATCCTGAAACAGCAGAGACATCCTTTGCAGAGTGGAAAGCAAGTGCAGTGAAAGGTGCTGGCGAGGAAGGGACACCAACCGAATCGCTTACTACATGATGGACTGATATGTCTTGTGTTTTAAGTTCAGGAAGAAAACACAGTATTAGGTTGGACTCCATTTTGCTTTCACCTCCTTCTCCACATAAGGACTTGGTGTCTTCCCTGGCAGACACAGCAACAATTCTTCTATTGGTCTGATACCCCGAGGTACTGATCAGTCCCAAGTTCTGGCGGGTTTCCCCTGCCCGGTTGGCAGGGAAACTTGACAGCCGCCTCCCGGTTACCACCCCCTTATGCATATTCATTTCCCCTGCCCAATGTTTGTAGGAGGATTTGCATGCTCCTCCTTCCCTCCACTCAATTTCCAGAACCTACCCTAACCGACCCTATATCTACCCTGCACCCCCATGAATAAATATGAATCAGCTTTCACCGCTGTTTTGAGCAACACCTCTGTCTCGAGTATCTTTCTTTGGGCTTGGGACTCTACGCAGCGCTGCGCCCCCTCTGCCGGGCTGGCACCACTGTGCCTGCAGTCTCGCATACCCTGAGACTGGCCAGCCGCCGGCTGCCTCGAGCGGAGACCCTCTCCCCCGAGGCTAGTGCACGGACCCCTGTCACTAGTTCGGACCTTTCCCCAAACCCAAAGCCGCGACAATTACACAAGTAGAAGAATCAATGAAAAAAGTGTTTAGAGTGAGTTTAAGTTACAGACTTCAAGAGGTAAAGGGCAATTTAGTTCCAGGGTTCACTGTTAGAGGTCTCTGTAGAAGATGAAAGGTGAAAACAGGTAAAAAGATGCAAATATTACACAGAAAATTCAGATCTGTACCACAAAGCAGAATACAAATTAGTGATCAAGTTTGAGAGTCTGAAGGTATTATTTTCTATGTATTCTGCAAGACTAGTGCTTGCTACATCACTGAGCATAGTGATCTGATAGGAATGGGTAGGGCTGCTATATAGTGGCAGGACTCATTCTAAAAACTTTGTTCTTAAAATAATATGTAAGCTCCCACAGTATGTACTGCATATAGATAGATGCATAGTATCATGATATATGGTAAGATATTTTATGAATAGGAAGAGTCAGAAAGTCTTAAAATAGCTGCTCTACTGCTCACATGTTTGAATACCTCCCAAACAAAAGAAACAATTTACACAGCCATTGTGATGGGAAACCATAACCATGTAAAAATGTACCAAAATCTAAACACAAGGCTACAGAAAGACTGTAGTAAATGATTTTTAGAGATTGCAGGAATTCCAGGCAAGTCTTAACAAGTATTAAATCACACAAAGAAAAAAATTATGGAAGAAATAAAAGAAGTTCTCTAAACATCTGACTTTTTTCAAGATAGAATGACAGCTATTTAAGGAAAACTTAAGAAATTTGTCTGAATAAGAAAGCAAATGAGACTATTTTAACAGAAACTCAAACGGAAGTTGAAAATACAGAAAAAAATCAGATCTTTTAACTCAGCAAATGGTAAATAGAAAGCTTCAAACTGCAAGAAAACCTAGTCTGGGAAATACAAACATTTATTGGAATGAGTTAATTCACTTCATATTAATTTCAATCTATTAATTTCAATTTCAATTAAACCCCTGTGTAGTTTTCTCTTGTTTTATGCTGTGAAGATTTGGACCTGGCACTCAGCCAAATGCCCAAACTCACAGCAAAGGCTCTCCCCCCTCCCTTACCCTCTCAGGGCAAAGGGAAAAAAAACCACAAAGACTGAAGAACTCGAACTTATCCAAATTATATCAAAATATAGATATGTATTTACATATATCACAGTTATATACAATTAATACACGGTTAAGGGGGACTACCCACCCCCAAAGGGAGAGAGTAAGGGAAAGGAAAAGGGAAAAAGAGAAAAAAGGGACAAATATAAGGAAAATCAAAACAAATACCCACTCTCGAAACCCACAAAGAAGTATTAACCAAGTAAAATCTCACTACTTCCCTTGAGATACCTGGATAGCACCTGCTGGCAACCTCCGCCTCCCAAGGCCCACAAGGCTGCCCCAGGCCTCAACTCCTCCACGCAGACAGAACCGACAGCAGACAACCTGTGTCCTCGGATCCACCAGAAGAGAGAGACGGCTTCTCCTTCCTTCTTATTCGTACTCTGAGTTACATAAAAATCATATGGAATACTGGGAGCATGTTCACTTCCTTGGTTACGACCTGGCTACCAGGAAAAGGACCTGGACCAAACCATCACATATGGTCACTGTTCCACTGTCCTTTTGGGTCTTAAAGGTGATGGTTTGGGAAGGGAGCGTAGCAAGCTGTGAAAATCCCAAGTTCATTCCCCAGAGGAGTATCGTGTCAGTGGTGTCTTCTTCACTTTAGGATCGATTGGAGTAACTTTCATATGCTTGCTAATATGATGGTTTTTGGTTTGCAAGCCTGTGTTGGTTCTGCATTTACTATATAGGGTGTACTTTAACTATTTGAAGACTTGTGTGGGTTGTGGGGGTTTTCAATTTCTTTGTGACCTTTAAACTGCTTTTACACAGCTCTTAACGATGTATCTCTTTGATGACTCGTCATGTCCATTGGTTAGGTCCTAGGGTCTCCAATATTGACAGGTGCCTGTGCTTTTGAAGTTCCTGCAATCACCCCATGCCTGTACTTGCCAATACTATTTTGTTGTCTAGGGTCATAGATAGTTCTCTTTACGCAGAGGAAATACATGGTATTACTGTCTCTTCATTACAAAAGATATGTAACAAGATATTACACCATAAAGTTATACCAAAAAAAGCAAAAGCTAAAACCAAAACTGTAATAGTCATTTGTCATTAGATTGTTGCTATTACAAGCTAAAACACAGCCGAAGCTGGTCAAGAGCAGTCCTGGTACATTTGAAGTCTGTGTTAGCTTAACACAAATCCTGTAAGCCTGTTACAACTGTACCTCAATATTCCCTGGGTTACAAGGCTATGCTTGTGCACTTGTCAAAATAGCAAAGGTCACTAACATTGAAGGAGATAACAGGAACAAGGAGAGAAACACCAGCAGCTTGCTCCCCTCAGGAATTGGCTCTCAGTACTGAAAGTCTCACCTAATGTTATATTGCATTACACTCAGAAATGTGACTGAAGCTGAATGGGAAGAAATTTATTTCATGAAAAAAAAAGGGGGATGGGAAAAAATTCTTATAAAGTTGCCTTGCAGGACAGTAAAACCTATAAAGCAACAGAAAATATTTTTAAAATAAGTACACTGGCACACAGACACAACTATAACAGATGAATGATTGATAATAATGTTGCTACTTCTTATATATGCCTGAAATTAATATAATGGGCTTTAAGATACCAGCACAGTAAACCTCCTATACTGTCTTTGCAGTTTAAGATTTACTCAAATGAAAAATGGGTCAAAAATTCACAGTGAAATTGAATAAAGCATTAAGAAGGTGCGTTAGAAAGATTTAGCTAGAAACTGTTTAATTCTTAGAAATGGACTGAGTTTTGTGAGCTCTGAGATAATTAATCTGATGGCAGAAAAAAGTATCATAATCTTATTCTTATAACAGATTATTTACATTTGATTCCATCATCATCTTTACTTATATAATACTGATCTTCCAAAGTTATTTCAAATGTATGTGCAATAATTTTCCTCCTACACCATGGACTTGGTTATTCATACAATACCATACCTTCAAAGACATACAGTGTAATTGAATTTGTTGTGAATTATTTATAAATCCAAAGTAGAACAAGAGTTGCAATGCAATACATATGAATGTTATCTCTGCTTACACAGGACTCAAGCAATACATAAAAGCAAGAAATACCAAAAGAACAAAGGCTTTTAGTACCAAATTCATGGAATTTCTGCCATGGCAACATTAACAATGTTGCCTTGTCAGAGCTGCCAACAGTTTAATCATACAATTGTGACATTTCTGGTCACTGATTTCCCCCAAACTCTAAGTTTTGTTTAATGAAAGGACTAGAGTGCTGGCTAAATGGAGGATAGACTTAAGTTAGAGACAAAATCATCCATCATAACTAAAAAAAATACAAATATAATTCAGGATCATTTTTGAAATATAAGTTAAACAAAAAGCCCAATATAAAGGTTAAAATATATATAGCTCTAGCTCAGAGAAAAAATTCATTCTGAGTATAAATGAAGCTTGATCTGACTCTAGCTAAACAAGATGCCTTTAATTTAGTGGTGCTCTTTACTAAATCAGTGTTTATTATTGTTTCATGATTTCTTGAAAATATTTTCCAATGCAGATTTGTATCAGCAGGAACTCAGAGGCATTCTTACCTCTAAAATTTGCTATAGTAACTGCAGATGATAAACTGTATTATGAAAAATTATAGAATCGTTCTGTAATTCTAGACATTAAATGCAAAACAAGCATAAAATTTAAATTTAATAATAGCTAGTGGGTTTATATTGTCTCTTTGGATTTTGATAAAAATACACTAACAACTTCAAAGGCCTGTGATGTGTCTATACTCATAAGAAGATAAGCAGGAATTGCATTGCCTGAAGGGCAATATCAGGAGTTATATTGCTGTTTGCAAAGGGTAATAGATCCTAAGTCCTAGGAGAGTATGATGAATTAGTGAATTTTCTGCTCTTTTATGAAAGGTATAGTCAAGTCTTTTTATTTTAAAATCAGTCCTTCTCAATACCCTTATTTCTACTTTCTAAACCATTACTTTCGAAGCTACTGTGACTGGCAGGTCAGGGGAGCTGATTCCCATCCTCTATTCATGTATTGGTCTGGCTGAGAAGGAGTTCATTTCTCCACCGTAGCCCTCACAGTGCTGTCCTTTGCAGTGGTAGCTAGAAGGGTGTCCCGCCCAAACAAAACCCCTACACACTGTGGGAGGGGATAAAGTCCTGGTACTACACATGGGGAAGTGTCTGGGAAAGTCAGTGTGGGTTTCTTCTCGCATTAGAAAAGGCAAAACCATCTGTGGGATTGTCTTTGCTCAGGGACCAGGGTGTACCAGGTGGGTAATGAGGGAAGATGGGGAGAACCGGTGTGTGCTTCAAGGAGATTTAATATATTAGATTCACTGAATTCTGAATCAAAGCTTTTGACAAGGAACGTATCCAGTGTGGTGGTTCATGTACTCTGAAAAGTTAGTTCCACAAACACAGGGGATCATCCTTTTCAAAACCAAAAATATGTATGGAATAGGTATGTTCTGAGCAAAAGCAACATAATTTGTTCACAAAGGAGTAAGCAACTGTCAAGTCAGCTATGTAAAATATGACTTTCATATAGTCTACCAACACATGGAAAAAATGCTGGTTGGTTTTTCGGGTTTTCTTTTGGTTGGTTGGGGAGTTTTTTGCTTCTTTTTTTNTGGTGGGGGGTTTTTTTTTTTTTTTTTTTTTTGGGGGGGGGGGGCAGGGTGGGCAGGGGTGGTGGTGTTGGTTTGGTTTGGTTAGGTTTGGTTGGTTTTGGTTTTTTTTAATAATGTGGTTAAAAGACCTTAACAGTCAGAACCTGCATTTGATATGTAAAAGATCTCTGTTAACTAATAATTTGGTATCCACAGTGCATGAGAAAGCAGAATAAATGATGAATTCTAAAGTGGTTTGTGTTATGAAAAACAGATCCTTTTTTATGGTGTTCAGAAACATAACTCATTTTTATATGAATTATTTGATTACAGATCCTTCTTTTTGGCAGATTTTTTTCATAATGGTCCACTTTATATGAGAAATTAATAACATGAGTTGTCATGCATAAACAAGTACCATCACATAATCTAAATTAATCAAGCTACTAAAATTCCTGGTAAATGAAAGTAAATGGTGAGTGAAAGGGAGAATCATTGCAGGAGTTAAAAACATATGATGTAAAAGCCTTTGGAAAGCAGTATAACTTACATTTAGCAACCTGAAAAAGCATTTGATCACACACACCAGCATAAGATATAGGGTCTATTATTAGTGTTCAAACCTAGCTTCACAGAATTCAACATTGTGCTTATCTGTTCCTGAAGTATCTTCTTTTTGAATGAAAAAAATATTTTTGGTCATTTGGCGTGCTGTTATCTCAGTAAACGCAGAACAGACTACAACCCAGCCACAGATCCTGTGCATGCTCTTGCACTGCAGTACCACCTAAGTAAATAGCACTAGTCCCCTGATTTAGACCAAATCTCAATAAAGGAATAAAGAATTTGAAGCAAAGGACTTTGATTCTTGAATAAGTACATAGTATACTTCACAGAAGTTTTTAGAATATTTATGTAAATATTTATAAGGAAGGTAAGGCATTTTTGGTGCTACAGTTTACCATATAACTCAGACAAAGTCATCATTCTCTTTTTCTGCAGAACATAAACACAGAGTCACAGAATCAAGGCTGGGAGAGACCTTCAAGGTCATCTGGTCTATTATCAACCCAGCACCACCATAATCATCCCTAAACCGTGTCCCCAAGTGCCACATCCAGACACCTCTTGAACTCTTTCAGACTTCACTATCTCCTTGGACAATTTATTCCCATGCCTAACCACTGTTTCAGTGACCATTTTTTTTTTAATATCTAATCTGAACCTCCCCTGGTGCAATTTAGGTCCATTTCCTCTCATCCTTTTACTTGAGACGTGCCAGAATAGGTCAACCCCCACCTTACTACAACCTCCTTTCAGGCACTGGAACAGGTTCTCCAGAGATGTGATTATGGCCCCAAGTTTGCCAGAATTCAAGAATTGTTTAGACAATGTTCTCAGGTACATGATGGGATTATTGGGGCTGTCCTGTGCAGGACCAGGAGCTGGACTTTATGATCCGTGTGGATCCCTTCCAACACAGGATATTCTATGATTCTGTGATACTCTCTAGACCCTTCACCATCTTTGCTGCCCTTCTCCACACATCCTCCAGCACCTTAATGTCCTTTTTGAAGCGAGTGGCTCAAAATTGGAGATAATACTTGAGGCGTGGCCTCACCAGTGTAAGTACAGAGGGATGATCACTGCCCTATCCTGCTGCCCACACAACTCTTGATACAGATCAAGATGCTATTGGCCTTCTTGGCCACCTGGGAACACTGGTGGCTCATGTTCATCCAGCTTTCAACAATCACCCCCAAGTCCTTTTCCACCAAGCAGCTCTCAAATCACCCTTTCCCCAACTTGTATTGCTGCAAGGGGTTGTTGTGACCCAAGTGCAGGACCTGGCACTTCACCTTATTGAAATGCAAAGAGTTGTCCTCAGCCCATAGATCCAGCCTGTCCAGATCCCTCTGTATGGCCTTCCTAACATCCAGCAGATCAACACTCCTACCCAATGTGGTGTCATCTGAGATTTAAAGAGGAAATGTCCTAGAGAGGATTAGGAAGTATTTGTCTGCGTACATAATCAAGACACAAAAATACTTAATTTATTTGTTCTAGAGCATAGTCAGTTGTGCTATATTTTATTTTAGAAGAAAACATAGATTAGTGGGAGAAAAAAACCCGAACCACAGTTACTGGACCTTGGCTCACAACACTAGCAATGAAATTTGATTATTTAAGAAAACACGCATGAGACAAAAAAATTCATCTAATATGAAAACCTATCTAAGTCTTTCATGATATATACAGAAATTATAATAATAAATAGATAAAAATTATTTTCAAAATACCTCTATTTTTTCATTTACTTTACAGTCATCATTTTTCCCACAGGTCAGTTGTTCTCATGTTAATAATTTATTGACAACCTCTTACCAAAATTAGTGTTCTTTTATAATTCTTTTATGAAGGCAAATAATAATAACAATAATAATGGCCATATGCTTTCAGTATAAACTAAGACTGAAAGATAATTTCTGAAAAAGGAAATGAACGTGCAATAAGCAACATGATGCCTATAAAGTATTTATGAAAATAAAGTTAACCCACAAATTAAGACCTAATGGGTAAAATATTGCTAAGCTTAGTCAGGTGAGTAATGCCATCTATTTCAGTACAACTTATACAAGTAGACCCATATGATTTTACTAAAATGAAACCTTAAGTAACATCTGTAACAGCACTAACACGTGATAGATGATCACCACAAGAGCAATTAAATACTCTGCAGATCATCTAGTATTCTTATTATCTGCTTTGTGACTAGAAAACAACTGTGCTCATTTTTGTAGTCCATCTACTTTTTTTTCTTCACAATTGCTGATTTAATTGTAAAGGCTTCACTGATGTGGCTAATTTCAGTATAAGTAGTTTTCCCACTCTCTTCACCTCTGTAATTACTTGCCAGCATAGAAAGCTTTTTCTGGGGATCTAACATCAGTCCCAAATGGTTATGTTTGCCATCCTGTGCATGTTTGATGTGAGGTGTTAATTAGAGATAGTTACCTGTAGCACACTCCTGGTTATAAATCAAAAAATATTTTTGTCTCCAAACAGCCAGGGTTTTTCTGCTACTTTTGAATTAATCTCCCAGAGTTTTTGTTGGGATTTGATTATTTACTCTCATCATAACCTCATTGTATTGTTTGATAAAAAATAGGAGCAAGACTCTGACAAATAAACCTGTAACAAATATTCTTGTTCTCTCTGTTTTTACTTCCAAATATAGGATAAAAATTAGTTTGCAGAGTTCTAATTTGTTTTGTTGCCAGTGTCACTCTTCCTACTGCAGAGTTAGACCAACTTTTCTGGAGAGTTATTTATTTAATGATTCTGTTATACTTAACTTTTTTTTGGTTATGTGTGGTTTAGGGGATGCATCTACTTGGTCATTCATTCCCTGGATAAACTGAATACATCTATTACTACCAAATGTCATCTAGCTCAAATAATAATCTCTTTCTGTAGAGAACTAAGAGAACTAGAGAACTAAGACTCAGATTCTATACATAGAAACAACAAATAAGTAAATTAAACAAAACACCATAAACAACAAACAAAACAAAATAAAGTCCCAAAACTTAGTACTTCCTAACATATTTCTACAATCAGCACTCTAGGACATATTTAACTGGTAACTGACCTGAAGTATTCACAGTGTCTCTTAAATACTTTAAATATTACATCATTTAGTGCACTTACTCTTACTTATTTATTTTCCTCATGGCTTTTATCAAGATAATTAATTATTGTAGTATAAACCAGAAAGTAGTATATGATAGCCAGTCAGCCTGTGAACATTTTAAGATGAATACATCACCTTTATTTTTTCCCTTCACTTTTTTTGATATTGTCTCATGGGTGAAAGGCATAATCTGCAGGATATTTCTATTTGTGCATAAAGCAAAACTTAAGAGAGGAAGTCTTCTGTAGCGAGCGTGGATAGGTGTGCTTTTAAGAAAACTGTGACCTCTGAGAAATTTTAGTTCTATGAAGTAATTATTTTCTGACACCCCAGCCTGAGTGTTTTCAATTCCCCCTTAAGCCTGCACATTTGTCAGTGCCAGGCTGCTGCAAAACCAACTAAAATTATGAGATTTGTTTAGTTCCATGAAAATATATAGTCCTCTCATAGAGATACTAACATTTTTTAAAGTTGCAGGTACTGAGATTATGTTGTTGTTTTTTTCATTTTAATAGATACAACACTTCATCCAATATCTAATACACACATATACCTACATATTCCGTGAACTTTGATGTCTGTATTTCCTTAATATTGAAGTCAAAGAGTATTGAAATATTTTAAAATTAATTGTCTTTAACTGCAATGAAAGCTTATGGCTTCTTGTTGTGAACTCAAAATAGTGCCATCATTCTGCATGTGTTTTATCCGTGAATGACTGGTTTTGCTAAGGTGGCTGTGGGTATCATATTAACAGGCACATTCATCCCAAAATGCTGATTGAGACCTCCCAGACACAGAAAGAATTTGAAAGGAAACTTGTCCGTGACTCACACACAATAAGTGGTCTGGGAGCAAAGGACATGGCAGGGAGAAGAGTCAGAATTTATATTTCTGCAGTTTTGCTTTAGACTTGTTCATCAGTGGCACACCACACTTGCACTGAGCCTTCGAGGCCTGAAGACACAATTAGCCAAGTCAGGCATCACACACTTGTGTGATGCCCAAATGTTTCCATTTAATGGGCTTTAACAAATTGTTCAGAAATTACTTAATCAAGTAAGAGGTTATAGAAACCACTTTGAGTTGAATTTCCCATCTCTCTACCTCAGGGCTGCAGTACTTTTGTTTAATAATGCAATAAAAGCTTTCATGATCAAAGAATGTCTAACTGCAACGAACCAAAAGGATGTCAGTCTGACACTACTGAAAGAGTCATTTATGAATTGGTATTCTGGGGAAAAAGGAACTTAACATCTGAAAAAAAATTTTTGAAAAAACAGAGAATTCATGTATCATCAGGGTTCTAAGCCTCTTTAGGTTTTTAAAGCTAAGGAACAGTTTTTAAATGTTTTCATTGTTGATTTAGTAACACTTTTTATTTATTTATTTTAAATCAGACTTTCAAGGTAGTGTTGTATCTGAACTTTCAAAGTAACAAGCATTTTATGGGACTGTGGTAACCTCTGTTTAGTGGGCATTACTGATTTCCCAAGGTCAGAAAATGTAATAGGCATTTATTTAGGCATTATTTAGGACTTTCAAGAAAAGGTTCTTTTGAAAGAACAAATAATTATCAGAAAGAATTGAAATTACCGAATAAAAATTTCCTCTATTAATTAAATTATCTTCTTACAAGTTGATTACTGCATTTTCTTAATTCAATACAAAAGCATTTCCTTATTTACATGTTCCATAAACAAATAAGTGAGGAGTGAAAAAGAGGTAGTCGTGGACAAGGGGAAGCTTTGGGCAAAGTATGAGCAGATTCTAGTGGGACTTGAACAACAGAAAAAAATTTGAGGGGAAAAAGAAAGTCGTAACATTCAGAACATGAAAAATCTACTGCTATCAAGTTTCTGTTACAGAGAAATAATTCTGTGTAATCCAATATAGATCCATATGAACATTATGTATTTATCTCATACCTACATATCTGCAAGGAGAAAATAATTTTTTTAGAGTTGCTGAGCTTCAGCTCTCTGTGGTCTATAATTGAATTATCATTCATGAATCATTAGTCACAAGCTGAAGTCAGAGCTGAAATCCAGATCAACAGCCAAACATAAAAATATTCTTATGTTACTTCTTACAGACAAAGAATTCAAAAATTGTAATGTGGTTGTAAATTTCTATTTTATACATGTAGTTCTTATCATATTATTTTACTTTTCCCTTTATACAAGATCCCACAATCTGAAAAAAAAAAATCAATATAAATATGATTCATGGGATAATACTCTGCTTTTCACCTAAAATTTACTTCCTCTTCTAGTTTATTTACTCTGTACTCTTCTGAAAAATTTCAAATCTTTTTTTGTGTTGGGTGTTTTATTTGTTTTGGAGGTTTTTTGCTGAACAGAATAGTATTACTTAAGCTGAGCAGAATCTTAGAAAAGTAAACATAGAACTCATTATAACTCTTTCTGGAGACATTCATAAATCTAATGCTGGTATTTTAAACAAATGATGAAAACTGTTCCTGAATGCACAGATTATAATCTTCTTCTTTTCATTAAGAAAATTGTTAAAAAAGTACTCTGATGAAATGTACTCCTTTTCTTTGTGTACAATTTCATTATAGAAAGAATATCAGCATAGGATTTTTATCTTATTATTTTCACTCAGAAAGGCATTTTACTCAGAAAGAGGTGATTACAGCAGTCAGGAAGTGCCGTATGAGTATTGTTAACAGAATTAATCTTTAAAGTATTTATGAAGAAGTGAACTTAAGTGTCTGACAAATGAACAGACAATCCTAAAGTAGAGTTGGAGCTGACCTGTAGAGAGATCTGATGAGAACATACCTGAATTAACAGCCCTAGAAAATTTGATACATTTTTATGGTCATGGGCTGCCAGTATTGAAGTCATGGTTTACTCCTTTGGGTTTAAGACAGGACACATGACCCTACTTTATCAGTAGTATTGCTTCTTGCACCAGTCAGTGTAGTTCAGCTCACCATCTGTGACAAAGGGAGGTTAGGTCAGTCTTCTTGAAGACAAACACAAAAGAGAGATGCAAGATTTAATTCTTGCTGTTTTTTAAATCCAGATAGCAAGTTCAGCTACCTAAGGCAACTGGCTCCTTAGAGGCTTGGGCTGAACTGAAATGAAATGTGCTTTGACTGAGACTTAGTTCATTGATATGTGATGAAAGTGTTAGACTATATACATTGAGTTGTGCAGACCAATGACAGTGGTTATGTTGAGACAAACTCTGTACACATTTCACTTTGGTTGTTGCTGGGCTTCATTTGTTCTAGAGTGGCTATAGTCATTGGATACAATGCAATGCACCACTGCAGCACAATCCAATTAAGTTTCTTCCAAGACAAATCCTGATCATATGTTTTGAGACCATGCCAATTGAGAAAAATCAAGAAATCTACTTTAAAACTGCTCTTTGAACACTAAAGTAGATGCCTCCTTCCCACTTAGTACAGACATCCTTCTTCGTCCTTCACAAGTACATTTCTATATATGCTAGTTGTACATTATATAACTAAAAGGGGTTAATAAGTACCAACCCACAATTCTCATTACCAAATTCATCACAGAAACAAATGCAGAACACTATTTAAAAAGGAAAGAAACAAATCTGTAATTTTCTTTTTTCCAAATAAATTGTAGAGTTATTTTCCAACTTTCTCAGCCCATGAAACATCCCTAAATACCTGACATGCATTCAGATCAGTGAGAACTGGGCACACAGACTCTTTTGCCAAAGGCTGAAATGGAAATATGTTCAGTCTGTTATGACAGAATGGGTACCAGTGCCAGAGTCACACCAATGTCAGAGACTCTGGTTTATTTTCAGATTAAAACAAAAGTTTTGGCTGTAAGTTTGGTGCTCACTGAAAACAAACAAGCATATGTAATCACAGCCTGACACATGCTAAATCCTGCTGAAGAATTATCTCATAGAACTGTCCTTTAACCACAGAGGAAAAAGTGTCTGAAGACAGTGGTTTAAGTCCAATGTTTTGTAGTGATATAAATACTTACAGCATTTCTTGTTCCAGAAATTATAATGTCCTCATTGCACAAACCCTTCTTATTGCTCTAGCACTTCCTTTCCTACTCTGTCCAAAGTTGAGTTCTCTCTCCATTTTACTTTTCACACTCCAGCACCCTTCTCTGTTCCTTATTCCAAAACCTAGCTGAATTCTCTCCATTCTTTCATTATTTTCTCTTAGGCACCTGCATTTTACAACTATCCACTCACATCAAGGGTATGAAACAGTTGGTTCCCTCTGCAGTCTTTATTAGGAATTTTCCCACCCCTCTTGTGGGAGAGCTTTGCTATCAGGTCTAGAAATCAACATTAGGAAAAACAAGTGTTGTTACAAACTGCAACATGCTCCTTGTGCCTTCCCAACCCTCTCAAAAAAGTTCAAAATGCTCAGGAAATAAAGCAAGCACACTGTACTCTAACACTCACTCCCAAAATCATAAAACATGTTTACATTTAAGCTGTGCTACTAGCCTATCTTTTTCTGTACCTGTGATTGTCAGGAAAGTATCTGAATCCCTCTTCCAAAATCAGAAAGATTTGTAGAAATAAATACATACTTACATGCATCTGTAGTCCAGACATCATAAGGGTTTCCCACTACCTCTTTCTCAGAAACAGAATAATAATTCAGCAGTATATTCTGTAAATAAAATTCTTTGTTCTATCTAATAAAGACTACAGAATGAAATATTTACAGAAGTTTCAATTTATGACTGCTAATTCATAAGCTACATAAAATGTTTTTATAATGCAAGCAATTAGGTAACTTACCCTGTAGAAGAGCATAAGCCACAGCCCTTGAGTCAAGCTCTCTGACCTCGGAGCTACTTTGGCACAGCACAGCTGGGTGACCTTGGCTCAATCTTACTGAGTAGGTTATTGCTGAGCTCTGAGAGTACATGAATTGGAGCCACATGAAATAAGTAATAACACAGGCAGAAGAGAAATTGTTGAAATGACAATAGCTGGCAGCTCAGGGAATCACAAAGTAAAAACACAGACATGGAAAATATATCCCCTCAAGGAAAAAGCAGGCAACCTGAACACAATAAATCAGCAAGATCAAAGGTCAGACACTTCCAGGAGGTGACACTCCTCACGTGAATGACCAGTTACTGTCCAGCAGAGATTAGTTAAGAGTGTCAGAACTGATAAGTATATTGATGCTAAACATGGCACTGTACATATCGACTATATGTATGAGACACACACGGAGCTGTTGTGTGTTTTTAAGCAGTGTATACATACCCAGCTTGCACAGCACCTCTTTTCATGCAGTAGAAAAAAATTGCATGCTTAGAGAAAAGTATCTCTGTAGGAAGGGCTACAGAACTGGATGAGAAAGGTTACAGCCCAGGTTTTCTGGGTTGAAAGCTAGAGAGTTCCAAAGAACGATAATGAAACTTTAAGGAAATTGATGTTTTGGAAGCCTTCCTGCACTTATGCAGTATGATACAGCAATTTTTCTCAGTGAAATCACCAATTCTTATTGTCTTAAACCAAGACTTATTGGAGAAAGGATATAAAGAAAAAAAAATCAATGTAAATACCAGCTAAGCAGATTAAAATATGTCTGCTAAATTATATGAGTTTTGCTAGAAAGAAAAAATAACGTAATTATCCTGTGTTGATTTAAGCATGATTTAAATTCTTGAATTTTGAATATCCTTTATTGCACTCATGAAACTGAGTCCCTTTACATGCTGACAAGTCATTAGGCTGCCACATTTTCCTCTCTTGGATTGAATACAGAAAATCACTAAACACTAATGCTACCTTAACTTAGGTATCACTCATTCAAATTATGCAAAAAGTTATTGAATTTATCACTAATGCTCTTCCTAACAAAACACAGTTGGATATATATACCTTGTATTCTCCATACTTTTTGAGTAGGAAGTTAAATTTGGGAAATAAAAGAGAATGCGAGAGGGTGTTTTATTTTTTAAGCTGCAAACTGGAAAAGAAGGGAGTTACATTATTATGGAAACATAATTCTGTCAAGCAGAATACACAGAATACACATCAATATTTTACAATTTCCACATAACGTTTTACTAACAAGTGAAACAAAAATATACACAAAAGTTTCTTGTTTCTGTGATAAACAGAACAAAGCTTAAAGAAAATTACTTTCTGGGTTTACTAAATGAAAAATCATTTACTTTGAAGTTGTATAGGGAGAGGAAGACCTAATGACTCCAGAGGATTTCCGGGCACTTCTACATATTTTTCATGTTTTTATTGGGAGATTTGTTGTGTAAAAGGCATGTTCATTCTGGAAGCATATTGGTAGTGCTTCTTAGTGAAGAAAGCTGCACTACTATTAACAGTTGTAAAATAAAGGCTCCCAATAATTAGTGCAAAAAAAATTAGGAGGTACTTAGGAATAACACTTACCTGGTCTGTATCACCTCTTTTTGAATTTGGCTTTTTACCAGAACTGAAGTGTTTGACAAACATGGAATAATTATTTAAATGGGGAAGTCCCCTACCTAATGTGCCCTTTGGAAGTCAGTTTAATTAGTGCCAATTAAAACTCCTGACTGAAAGCTATAATAGTCTGGGTATTTTATTCCACCTTTACCACTAAAGATTATGACATAAAATAAGCTAACATTGAGCAGCTGCTTAATGCCTCTTTGCCAGTGTAGAACTCTAGAAAGGTTACAGGACCCTTTCAGTATGTGTGTATCTGTATGTTTGTGTGGCTGTGCATGTATGTAGGGACATGAGCATATCTGTGTAGTATGTGAGTATGTATATATACATATACATGCACAGATGTAAAGGATTTTGTCAGACTGAGAGTTCCTGCAAACAAGGTGAATTAAAAGTACAGAGTTCTTAAATTGAAGAGATCTTCATCATGCATATGTTCCTTTTTTTAAAAATTGTTGTTAGTTTAATATATTAAAACAGTTAAATGACAAAAACACACTGTGCTAAGAATGTTAGTTGTAATCTTACTTCGTCTGACCAAACCAATATTTACACGAGGTAAAGTGAGCTCAACAAGAGAGTTTATACACAAAACTAAGGATTTGAATCTGTACTTCTTCATATTGCAGATGAGATATAACTCTAAAATTATCTTGTCCATGAGCTTAAATAGTATTTGTCCATGGATTTATATTATTGCATTTCTGCATGATGTGGTAACTATGCTGTGAACATGAGAGGTGGCTATCTGTAGTTTAGCTCTAGTTTTTTCCTTGTCTTGAAAGTCATCCTGCCCAGACAATTATTCAGGGCCTTTAAATTAGGGAAAAAACGACACCAGCTTCCCTCCTGTCTTTTTTGGAAATAGATAAATACCTCTAACATTTTACAAAGATCTTAAATGGGTCTCATTCTTTATAGGTATTCCAGGATATAAAGATCAATTATGCAGGGAGTAGGGTCTTAATGTAGGTTAGCTAGATCAAGTTCTAAGATTGAAAGTAATGGATCAGGACCTAAGACCTAGCTGAAAGAAGGGAAGAACATCCTGAAGACTGAAATTATCTGGCATATTTTATAGTGCACTACCTTGATTATTTTGAGAACATGGCCAATGAAGGTGACCTATTAATGACAGCAGTTTCAGTGTCTCAGACACTAAAGATTTAAACAAAATTGTTTTAGAAATGTAGTAGAAGAACAGTTTGGCCCTAGATCAAAGCAATCAAGTATACAAAGAAATAATGGAATAATGGAGCATCAATGCTCTACCACTATCTCATCTCTTACCATCATACAAATATGAGTAACAACAACAGGCTATTTGACTTATTTCCTATGTAGAAAATAATTTTTATATTATAGGTGGTGACCTCTGCAACGGACATTACATTATGTGAAATTCCAGACATTACAGGTTATGAAAGTTCTTTGTTTATATCTTTAGAACAGTGTGGTAAATGAAGGTCAGAGAAATTTAAGAATTCAACTCTCACTGAAAACTACTGATATTTTTAATATTTTCTTCTAATTCCTGCTCATCACATATGGTCTTATCTTTACTTTCCATAGCAGCATTTTTGATGTTTCCATGTAGGAGTGTTTTCTTTCTTTGTTTTAGAGAAGGCAGGCGTATTCAGCCTGTTAACTATGAAGTAAACTCATGGAACAGTGATCTGGGTGGATCTCATCAACAAAGTGTGATCTCTTGCTAAGACAGCACTTAAACTACTGCCACATTCACTGACTCTGCCATCTTTCTGCTTGGTAGAATTCATTGTGGTGCTATTGGAATAGCTTTATTTATGTTTTATGAATGGCACCAAGCAATGCTTTCTTGCTACTGCAGCGAGCAGCTATTAATGAAATTACACAGCCTTGGTCTATGTCAATATTCCCTGAGTCTGCTGTTTCTACAATTGCCAGAAGAATAAGTTTGACCACCTCATTTTGCAAAAGTGCCATATGACAGTAACACATTTTTTACTGTGTTAGAGTAAATTTTTCATTAAATAATTTATAGATTTTGACTCCAAATATTTTGGTTAAAAAAAATTGGAGCTGCTCAAATATTGTTGTGTTTCCAAATGTAAAATAGCTATCTGATCTGATAACTTTCAGGCAAGAAATTATGTTTCTATTCTCAATGTTTTGGAAAAATCTTAGACATCTGGTTCAGCAAGCTACAACAGCATAAAATCCTGCTGGCTATCATTTGTCACTTCAATTGCTTCTCTTAAGCTTAAAATTGACTTTTATTACTTTTCTATATGTTCCTTCTGATTATGGTTCTGTTCTGAATAAATGAAGTCACCAGAAAACTTCACCACATCTCTGTTTTGCATGGTATTTATAGCTTACACTTCATGTATCAAGTGGCTAGTTTTACACATACAGTGAAGTACAATATATTTTTTTTTAAATTTAAACTAATTAAGTACAAAGTTTGCTGAAACTTAATGAGCACTCCCTTTTTTGACCTAGTGTTGTCTAATAGAATTTGAGTTAGAATTAGTTGGAATTAATTTTGCCTTCACCTTACATGTAATTTTTTAGGTTCCGACCTTCTACAGCAACACTAACCTCTAGAGCACTGTGCTTGCCTTTGTTCCCTTTCAATTGTTCAGGCAAGAGCTGATTAATCAAGTCTCTGAAAGACATTTTTCTTAACATTCTGTCTACTTTTAGCTTAGATTACATATCTCTATCTAAAAACTTTACTAGCTAAATAGATAAAACATATATTTCTTACAGAAACTTAGTTATCTTAGTTATCTTATAGAAACTTAGTTAAACTCTTCCTTCAAGGTGACTTAAATCAATTCCTGTCAGTTTAAATCAAATTAGAATAGTGATACTTCAGCCCTGAACTAGACCATCCAGGCTAACTTCTGCAATGGTTTAAATAAACAGTATACATTCATGTCTTCATGGAAATTGGAGCAAATATTCTCATAGTCTTTTGGACCACTCAACAGAAAAAGCTTTCAGGATTTCATGGCTCTCTAACAGCAATCATAAGAAAGATTAAAAATCTCTGTTTTATATATTCCATAAATAAACATTTTCCTTTTATATATACTATACCTTTTTCCTATTACTGCTTCCAATTATTTTCAGCTCAGATTTTCAGTTTTATACTGTTTGCCTGTTAACTTCTGATGGATCTTGCTTGAACTCTGGTAAGCATTTTGCAACCTCACCACACTTTGGCAAGGAGGTCCTTATGGTTATCACCTACTTAGTGATAAACCACTTTTCTTTGCATTTTTGTGCATTATTATTCTGGCACCTAGTTCTTGTAAATGATTGTTCTGTACTTTCTCTCTCCATAACAGTCCTGTTTTATAAGAAGCCGTGGTACCCAGAAGTCACACTTGTTCCATATTGTAGAGTCCTAGCTTACTCTATCAGTTCTTTTATGGAGACTCTTCCATTATTTTGGAACCTCCCTTAGATCATCTGTCTTTTCCAGTTCTTAATATTTTCCTCAATATAAAGGCACAAAATAGTACACAGTCCTTAAAGTGGGAGCAAGCCAAGAATCTATAAGGAGATGGAATAAAATTACAGTTTGAATATGATCAAATAGTGTTAGACATATTCATCCAGTACATTCTAAAAGTCTATTCTAAAGCCTATTACAAAAGTCGTTACTAAAATGGTGACAATGGTCACCTTTCTGTTAATTTATCTATGTTAATTTTAATAAAGGCAAACTTTACATTTCAGTATGGTATTTGTACCTCCTTCTTCAATTTTTTTCATGTCAGGAGGCTGAGGGTAGCATTTGTTTATGTAGAACTTCATAAGCTCATTCCTACAGCTCACCAAGGTTCTTGTTGTAGATTGACTCCAGCCAGTAGCTGAACCCACGCAGCTATTCATTGGCTCCTCCATCCCCAGTGGGATGCAGTACAGAACAGGAAGAGTCAATGTGAGAAAATTCATGGGTAAAGAGAAAGACAGTTTAGTAAGTGAAGCAAAGAGGAGGAAAAAAAAGCCAACAAGACAAAAAAAATCAATAAAAAGCAGTGATGCAAAAGCAATCTCTCAGCACCTCCTATGTGCAAACTAATAGCTAACCAGTCTCTCAACAATGGCCACCTTGGAAGAAAAACCCTCTTTTCCCCACTTTCTTCCACTACCCCCTGTTTTTATTAATCTATTTAATATCCATAATTAACTTCTAACCACCAGTGAAACATCAAATACTTCACCAGTCCCTAAGCCCAGCTACGTCATATATTTCACCTGTGCAAGCCATCTCCCCAGTCTGGCAACTGCAATGCTATTAGCTATCTGGCTACACTGAAAGCAGGCAACATCCATTCCTCTCCCTCTGCTTACAGGCCAAGTCATTCTGGGAACGTAACAGCTGACAAAGCCTGTAGTTCCCCAGATATTCCTTCTTTCCCTTCTTCAAGATGGGTATGACATTTATGCCTATGACATTTATACCTTTACTATCTTCAGTGAAACTGCACATGCCAGTGATCCTTCCAAGTTAATAGAGAACAAGCTTGCAATGACATCAGCCATCTTCTTCAACAGCACAACAACCAGACCACCATTCCATCTGTGGTTTTGCATATGTCCACTTTGCTTGAGTGGTCCCTAAATCAATCTTTGTCTACTTCCAACAGGTACTGAAAAAAAAAGTTTTAGTATATTTTAATACATTATTCTTCTGAGTTTTTAAATGCTTCCTTCATCTCCAAATAGTTTGGGGATTTTTAATTGAGAGAAAAATATATAAACATTTCCTATACCACAACTACATAAAAATCTTCCTGTAAGAAAATATTGTGTCAAGGAAACTATCAGCCAAGATCATGTTGTATATAGGAACATCTCCATCATTTGCTTTTAATTTATATCAAGACTGATCTGTAGAAAAAAACAATTTCGTAAAACAAATATCAAACATATCCAAATGCTGATAATACACTACTAAATTCTCAGCTTCAAAATATATTTTGATAGAGAATTTATGTTATAACTATTATTCTGTTTACATTTAAAGAAACTTCACATTTTAATCTGCTTAAAAGCAAATAAAGATTCTAGCTGTGAACACTATTCTGTGCTCCACATGTTTAGTCACTATATTGATTGTTAGAAATGGACACAGCATGTCAGCCTTTGGGATTTTTCCCTGACAGCAATTCATTCAGACTTTGGATGCAGTAATGCATTATTGATAATTGTTGTACAATCCAATTTTTCTCCTTTATTTCCTTATTTTCATGATGCTTTAAGAGTAGAGTATGTATTTATCTTCATACACAATCCTATTAATGCAAATGTTAAAACTAATCATAATTTTCTTCTATAGATCTCATTATAAATCTATTTTGAACTTTTCAGCACCATTTCAGCCTGCAGCTACATCAGAGATACTTCAGATCACTTCAAAGCAAACATTCATAGGAGTAGGTAACAATCCTCTATGAGGGCACAAAAATTGTTCTTTGGAAGAACACCATTACTTGGCAAATTGTCAGCAGACAAATGAAAAACTCAGCTAGGACATTGCTGATACTTGATAGGAAGATGAAAAATAAGGAGGATAATACAAAATTAGCACCTGGTGAAAGATGGCAGCAAGAAGCTTTAGCATTGTTTAGATTGATTAGTTGGATTTCAGGAACACAACTCTTATGTCCCTAAGACTAAGATGCCACAGGTAAAACATGAACTATCCATGTCCAAAACATTAGATATGGGCCATTTTTGCCTTCTGTAAAAAGATTGAATCAGGAAAAAACCAACCAGACACACCAAAATTTTTAAAAAACAACACTTCTTTTCAGTCTTCAGCGCAATATTTGTCCCTGATGCAAAGAAGAATGGGAAAGCTCACCTTTATTTCAGACTGTGTTCTGCTATCCTATTCTGCCTCTATTTAAGAAAAATACTTTATATGACAACTAGCAAATTGAGGTAAATCCATCAAGAAATACATAGATAGGTAGATAGAAAGAGGTGGCTGGGGGTTGCCAGATCTTTTTTTTCCCAAGAGTCTGAATGCTGGTTGATATATGAACTAACTTCAAACATGCTTTTGGCAGTCTAGAAAAGAATAGGCACTACTTCCACACTCTTGACAGTGCAGAACTAAAAAATGCTTTCTCTCATACCAGGAAAAAAATTCATTGGAAAAGTACTCATGTTCATGTTTGAAACAACATAGATTCTTAAAGATATGAAAATTTTAAAGAATAGGAATATACTAATTTGTAGAAAAAGAACAGTGAAAAGGTAAAACATATTTTTTAGTTGATCATGGCAAATTTGATATATGTTCAATTACGTTATGGCAGCTGAAATAGCCAATTTACTTTTGAAAGTTACATTATGTATATTATGAAGCAAAAAGATGCTTTCAAAATGCTAAGACAAATAGGAACTATTTAAAATAGGAACAAATGGGAATGTTATTTAATTTTAAAACAGAAAGAAAAGAAAGTAAGCTTTATAGACTATCAGCTGAATAGGAGTACCTCTGGAAGCCCTCAAGTTATTTCAGAAATGAATGTTGACAACACTGTTTTGTTATGAGAACAAAGCACTGGTTCTTCTAGCTTACAGATGAATACTGGTATCAGCATTGTTTGGATTCCTTAAGTACCTAATCATACAATTATGCATTTTAAATAAGTGCACATAAATTTTGGCCTTAGGAAAAGATAGGCAGGTTTAGAAGGCAGCAGGAACAGTATAAAAGTAGTAACCGTGAAGCAATAAAACAGGATCAGCAGAATTTGAATTTTGACACACAGCAGTCCATTGTTCTATCAAAGCATTTGTAAATCATATCAGTAATTTAAGCATGAGTCATACCTCTAAAAATCAATAGAAGTATGCATGATCTTAGAAGTAAAGATACTTTTTACTGTGGATTATCCTGAACATGGAGTTTTCCATGTTGAAGATATTAATACAAACCTTCTTAAAACTACCCTGAAATTGGGAGTGCAGTGAACCCATCAGTTTGTCTTGAACATAGATTTTACCTTGTAATGGCTTCAGCGGGAGGTAATGAGTTCACAGAAGGTCCTGTGCAACCCTTGCTAGTTCAGGTGATTATGGGAAAACTCTGAACTTCCACTGTGCAAATTTCCATAGGATGTATACAAATACAGATGTGGAGCACAGTAATCAATCCAATTCTATGTACTCTGAATATGTTCCAGTATTTTTTTCTACCTCCTGTTTACAAAGCTTTGCAATTACCCATTCTTATTCAGGAAAAGCTCCTGGAAGCAGTACACAAACAATTTCCTCCAAAGCTAAACAATGAATAAGCTTTCAGGAGGTTTTTTGCTCCTGATATATTTATTTTCTTAATTTCATCTCATATTGTCTGGACAGACCAGTATATAAGATTTCGTACTTTGTAATTGAATCAAGAGAATAATGTTCCTTAACCTGAATGCTAGCCCTTCTATTTTTTCTTATTGTGCTTTAATAAACAATTATTTATGCATTTATCTTACTGTTCCTACATGCCGAAATTTTCAGAAACACAGATTTATGTTAAGATAAATAGCAAATACTGTAATTGTTTACAGTTACAATTAAAACTGTGGGAATTAAGTAACAGAATGTAAAAGTGCTGTACATAATGGCACCAGAAAATAGAAAAGCCACTGAAATATTAAAGACACGTTACTTCATGTGATATTTCACGACATCTTAGCAATTTTAAAGACTAAGTTATAGTTATGGAAAGAAAATACATAAGAATGCTCAAATGTGTTATGGCCTACTTATAAAGAATATATACATATGCTACCAGAAATTAAGCCTTAGATCTCATGAAAGGAAATCAAGTTCAAGCTTTGAAAAAGATTTAGGTCATATTCTAAGGTGATGAGGTGACAACTGATAAGTCAGCTTGTGTCTCCATGTATTTATGACAATATTTGCAAATTTAAGGTATATTGTTTGGTTGTGATCTAACCACATTGGAAGAATAAATCTAAAAAAACAATTAAAGTTTGAAGGTAGTCAGAGAACAAGATGGAAAAAACCAAATGTGGTGACTAAGAAAGCTTGAAGATAGTGTCTGCTACTCTGCAGTGTCCAAAAAACCCCAAACACCTGGCACCAGCATAAATCAAGGTGCAGGTGTGGTGACACTTTTAGAGCCACTGAATATTAGTTATAGGAATGTAATTGAGTTTTGGAGACTTAAAAAAATTACAGTATGCCAATATTAGAAACAATCTTGGTGAAATACATTTTAAAAGCATATATTTTCCCTTTTCTCCTAAAACAAGAAAGTATTTTTACCAAGTGTTACAGGATGATTTTATACTTTGAGAAAGGATGCACAGTACTCATATGGCAGAGGATTTCCAGTGCCAGAAATATATGCAAAAAATGGTTCCCAATCATTGATTTCCCATCTGAGATGCAGCAACACTAATAAGTAAGTAAGTAAATAAATAAAGGAATATGATTTAACAAAGTAAGGGGATTAGGTTTCACAAGAATAAAATAGAGATTGGTAGAATTGTTGATATAAATTTTTATAGTGTTGGGTACCAACATTTTGTGTCAGTAGACATCGATGATACACTGAACTCATGACAAACATTACTTTGTGTCAATATTAGAATTGTCTATCTAATGTGAAATCATGAGTAGGAAGCAGAAAATACAGATGCCAAACACATTTTTCAAGTCTATTTTTGATTCAGCATATCCTGGTCTACAGTTTTTACACTGAAGATACCCTTATATGAAGGTATACAGCTGCTTCTTACAAGGTGTCTTCTCTCCACTTACTCCTTGTTTTCTCCCACAATTCTTATTGAAGGGAAATCACTCATTTATGTTTAGATAGAGCTGGATACTGTTCTGATTATCTCTGTATCATTTTTCTTCCCTCCTCACTGTTTTTTTGTTACAGGATTAGACCCCCATAATCAACATGAGCATGATGAAAGCTCTGGCTTCTGGTTTCTTACTTTTCTTGTGATTCTCAGGATAATGATTCTGAAAAAAAATGTAGTTTGCTACACGTGTATTTGAAGCCGCATAAAAGAGTCAATGTGACTTGCTCTTCTCAGCAAGAATAGCAGCAAAATCAGCAAAGCAAGTAAATTCATATTTCTTTCAGCATAAGGAGTTTAGTCACCTGAGATATCTCTATTTTTTAGAATGGTGAACTTTGCCTCCTATACTAATACAGATTTTTAAGTAAATGAGGCAGTGAATATCAAGGCACTCAAGGATTCTGTTATGTGCTTCTGCTAGTCTTTTTACACATAACTTTCCATTCATCCAACTGACACATCAGAAAAATTGGGTAACACTGATCATCACAGTAGTTGTTTCCTTTGGGTAACAGCCTGGAAATTTGCTTGAAGAAATGCTAAACTATTTGACATGTATTTGATCATGGACTCAAGGACAAAGAACTTCCAGGTTTACATCCAAACAACATCCTGTTTGCAAGCAAACTGCATTTTGATGTATATACTCTCATGACCAATGAAAATTTATAGTCTATCTCTGATGCAGATGTACTCAGCTTCTTGAACTGCCACTTGATATATTCAGTGAGATTAAGTTCTTGCACAATATGCACATAATTGCATGGATAAGACCATCTAAATGGCAAACAGATGATATTGCAATACCTCACGTTGAAATTTTGATGTGTTTCAAAATATGACATTTTCCTGAAAGCTACTCCAGTTTATATATTACTTTGTGTATCTTGTCTTTGAGTACCCTCAAAATATAGTGATTTCTACTGCCAGTAAAATCCCATGTTCTATACAAAAATATGTTGTAATTTTTTTTCTTAATTTTTTAAAATTATGAAAGGACATAAACAGGATAATAAGTCCTTTTCTAAACAAAGACCCATGAAATATTTAAATCCCTCTTCAGTGCTTAGATTGGGATTTGTAATCCAGCAAAATTATTGCCTTGGGAGGAATTTTATCATGAAGATTACTGACAAATTTATTATTAATCTACTATTCTTATGAAAAAAGGACATCAAAAGAAAAATGTCTGGAAGGTAATTGTGGAAGATTATCTATTCCACCTATTGTACAGAAACAAATATATCTGTCAAAGATGTTTTCTAAATTTCTGAAAAAATCATTGTTGAAAGACATTCTTCCACCACTTTTGAGTAATCATGGATTGATTTATTTTCTTAATCATTTTTACACAAGAAAAACCCTAAACCAAATCCAGACAAAAAACCCCACCCGTAGTGGGTTTCTGTGGCTGGGTTTTGGTAGTGGTGGGGGTTGCAGGGGTGGTTTCTGTTAGAAGATTGTAGAAGCTTTCCCTTCGGGCTGCCGATGCCAACCAGTTCCAGGACAGACTTCCTGCCGCTGGCCAAGGCCGAGCCCATCAGAAGTCAATGGTAACCCCTCTTTGATTGCATATTTAACTAAAGAAAGTTATTGCTCAGAAAGAATTCCAGCTAGGGAAGAGAAGAGTGAGAACATGTGAACAACAATGTAGACACCAAGGTCAGTGCAGAAGGAGGGTCAGGAGGTGTTCCAGACACCAGAGCTGAGGCCCCTGCAGCCCGTGGTGCAGCCCATGCTGGAGCAGGTGGATATCCAAAGGAGGCTGTGACCTCGTGGGAGGCCCACAACAGAGCAGGGTCCTGCTGGAGACCTGCAGCCCTTGGAAAGGGAAGCCCACACAGGAGCAGGTTTTTACTGTGCAGGACTTGTAGCCCCTGTGGGGGACCCATGTCAGTACAGCTCATTTGTGAAGGACTGCACCCTATGGAGGTGTGACCCACAGGACAGCAGCTTGTGAAGAACTGTTGCCTGTGGGATGGATTCATGCTGGAAAGGTCCACACANGGTCCTGCTGGAGACCTGCAGCCCTTGGAAAGGGAAGCCCACACAGGAGCAGGTTTTTACTGTGCAGGACTTGTAGCCCCTGTGGGGGACCCATGTCAGTACAGCTCATTTGTGAAGGACTGCACCCTATGGAGGTGTGACCCACAGGACAGCAGCTTGTGAAGAACTGTTGCCTGTGGGATGGATTCATGCTGGAAAGGTCCACACATATTCTCTGTATGTAGCTGGAAGTATCAAAACATTCCAAACAGAAAAAAAAAATATTTTTTTTTATATTTCAAAAGTTGGGCACACGTTTTTATTCACTAAATATTTCAGTGATAAAACTGTTAATGCCTTTGACTACTGGTTAACATATTTGAATCTCTTTAAATTTCATCTTTAGAAATTTTATGAAATGCCTTTGGTATAAATGAAATTAGCATCCTAAGTCTCTACATTTGCCTCAAGAGAGTAGATTATGTTTGTAAAATAATTACTGATTTTTAGTCAAAAATACTTTGAGTGTGATCTATCATTTTAGCAACCACAGTTTTGAAGCACTATATCATCATAGATATTGAAAGTTATTACATTACAGTGACATCATCATGGCAAAACATTCTGAAAGTTTTTAAAAACTTTCCATTTAAAAAAATCATGGCTACCTTTATAAGTGCTTTAAAATTCTGCCTCATTTTCTATGTTAGTAGAATAATATTGTCAGAATCAACAACTTGGAAAGAAAGGAGCTGAACAGAAGCCTTTGGCATAGTTTAGTTCTAGTGTAGTGGTATTAATAACACTAATAGCTATCACCCAAAAGGAATGCAGCATTGAAACGTTGTATACTCTTCATAAATCAAGGATTTTTCAAACTTCTGAGGAAGATGGGTGTTACTCCACAGATTTTTATAGACTTTCTCGAACCTTAGAACAAATTTGAAGCTTATTTAAAAAAAAAA
>VYXB01001852.1:118568-136975 GCA_013397135.1 Pachyramphus minor | reverse complement strand
TCCCCTGCTGCAGGGAGAGAAGCGGGGGGCCTTCCCCCACGCTTGTCTGTTCTCTCCTGCTGGACTGACCTTGGAGTCTGCTTATCTCAAGTCGTCCTCCTTGCTCTCCGTCGGGCCAGAATCCGTCTCACAGCAGGTTTCAGCTGGGCAGTTGCTTTCTGGAGTTTGTTTCTCCACTGTGACACATCCCGGCTGGAGAGACTTCATACCTGCCGCCGACCCAAGGCCGGGGGAGAGGGCCTGGCCCCCCAACTTGGGGCATGGTGCCCCTCTCCTCACATGGCAGCTGAATTTCTTACTGCGACACACACACCTTCTCTTCCGTTTTCTTAAATATGTCATTAGCAGAGGCGTTACTAAAACTTTTGATTGTCTTTTTCTCCGGAACTATACCTGAGCCTGACCATTTCAACCCAGGGAGGCTGGTAACCCACGACAGGGTGACAGCCCAGCTCTTCTCAGGGGTAGCCAACTGGCTGAAACTAGCAGCCAGAGAGTGCAGCGTGCCTCAAAATGCTCTAAAGATAGTAAGCACCCTCATAGTGCTAACACAGTAATCACTTTTTCTACCAGGTATGTCCCTAAGTGAAGAAGTAATATGGGTATGAACAATTCAAGCTGGTAACAGGCAGGAGTCTCACAACATGTTAATGTCTTGGAAGTCACAAGTTACAAAAGCATCACTAGTTTACAATCTAAAGCAGAACTTACAGAGCCAAGTGCACTATAAAAATACAAGCATGAAGGCACCCTGATGAAGTTCAGGAAATTTTGTGTATGCATATGCACATATAACAGCATACTGCACAATATGGCAAAAAGGATTAAATGCTTTTAGGGGGACTGGGTTGCATTATCCTACTTTTGCAACAATTAATTTTTTATGGATTCTCTATACCTGAGAGCATTGATTCCACCTCTACCTCTTGCCTCCTGCCTCTTCCTTCCTATGAGTTTTTGTGCACTGCTCCATGACAAAATGCTGCTTAAGAATTGGTCATATTTGTACTAGTAAGTTGTGTTCTGACAACTTTACAGTCAGCAGTGATAGGGCCTGCAACAAGGTGAGAATTCCTGAACTTGAGTGATGACAGTGTGACTTTACTGACCGGGGCAAAGCGGTGAAGCACATCTGGAAAGGTACTGGACAGCCTGTATTTAAAGGTAGGTGCCTGGTGTCTTTGAATCTAAGCTTAGAACAGTTTCAAATGCACAAATATTTATGTTTTTCTTAGAAAGCAATAAATAGATTGTACTTTACAATGGCATTGTTGGCTGTGAGCCAAATCAAAGAAGCGGAGACAGGCAGTGAGGCTTATATAGTCACACCCTCTTGCACTGACATCAGAATTTACCCTGGTTTCGCATAATTTCCTCTTGATGCAGCAAACTATCTTTCATGCTGTTACGGTAAGTCACCCCTGAAGTTCAATCCTAAATCCAAAGAGTTAATTGTATGAAAAGGCCTATTAACTTGAGTAAGGGGACTACTCGTGTGCAGAAAGCTGCACAGAACTGGGCCAGGTGCTAAAAAAGGAAAGCTCATCATGTTGTTTCGAAGGGTCAAGACTATGAAAGGTCTCCATGTACGTTTAAATTAATTCTCCTAGGGAAGCAAACTAGGAGTTTCAATCTCTGTGTTAGTGATAAGTCCCTCACCTCTATAGTCCATCATTTATATTCATCGGCTGCAACACACTGGAATCTGTCCAGTTTTTCTTCTATACAGTGGAAGACTCTATTTTCTCATTGTGAAAGGATTCCTGTTTTCAGTGAAATCCTCTGTCACTTCCTTTATTCACCAGCATGTGGTTGCTTCATCACAAGGGTTGTAAGTTTTAATGAGCATTACTTTTTGTTCTGTCTCAACCTGTCAGAAAAGTTTAGTAAACCTTGTGCCCTGTGACAAATGCATTTAGGAGGTGGATGCAGCATATGTGCAGCATGCTCTCTTTGGAAAAGCTGTCTCTGTGAATTACCGAGGTGCACACCAAAAACATCTGGCATTCCCTTATGAAGAAATGTAAGCATAGATTCCTTTTTGCTGGCCAGTCCTAGGAGGGCTGCACTGGCTGAGCTGGAGTTAATTTCCCCACAGTAGCCCTCACAGTGCTGTACTTTGCATTGGTAGCTAGAAGAGTGTTGATAATACAGTAGTGTTTTGGCTACTGTTGAGCAGGACTGGCACAGCACCAGTGCTGTAACATTCCTTCCTCAGTCAGGGGCAAGATCCTGTGAGGGGACCCAACCAGGCCAGCTGGCACAAACTGACCAAAGGTATATTCCATACCTTATGACATCAGCTCAGATATAAAAGCTGAGGCAAGGAGCATGAAGGGAGGCATTCACTGTGTCCAGTGGCTGCCTTCTGGATACATCATTATCTTCATTATGGCATGGCGTCATTCCAGGTTTGCATCCTTCTTGTGTGGTACAAAACAGCCACAGTGAACTCACCAGGATCTTCTTTGCATCTAGGAAGTACAAGGTCACGATGCAAAGGGTAGGCTCTTTGAACTAGTGCCTGTGAACCAGACACAACACTACCATAAAATCATGCTCAAACCTGAAAGGAGGTTGTAGCTCCCACACTCAGCTAGGAGTTTAGTATATAGATATAGGGTTCTTTAATACCTCAAGGTAGAGTAAAAAGAATAAGCCACATGTTTATTCCCAAGGAATTTCTTTATTAATTTAGGAGAACAAATAAGGGAACTTGGCCAAAGTTCAAGAGGACACCACACAAACTAGACAAAAATGTTCCATGACAATACTATTAATCCACAACACTTAAGTCGTGATCCAATAAATCCACAAGACTTAAGGCAGCAAAGTTCAAGAAGTACAGACATGGAGGAGTGAAATGAGTAACCAATTCCACTCGACACCTAGGAGCAGATACTCTGAGTCCTAGAGACACGTCCTACCTGTCAAAATACGGTCTGCCTTTTAGGACACAGAATCCGTTTGAATATTTGAAGCTACTCAGAATAACAATGCAAAGTAATCAGAAAAGGGGGAAAATGTTGTGCTTTAGGATAATTATGGTGGTGTTGATGGTACCTTAATAACTATTTGGTTTTTTGACAGATTATCTCAAAAGTGTTGTCTTACATTAAAGCCTAGAGGTGCAATACGATTCTTAAAGATGCATATAAAAATGATTTTTTTTCTCTTCCAGGTGGTTTTCCCCCTGATATAACATGGAACTTCAATAATAATCATAATAAACAGAACCAACTGCTTTAAAATCTAAGCCATTCTCTACATTTAGGGTATTGTAGCCTGTGTGTGTTCTTTTTCTCCTAAAGGATGGCACAGTATAGAAAAATAAGGCAGCATCTGTTGAAAGAGTGTTCATATTTTCTGATGCTGCAGTTTTCAGAAATCACCAGAAAACAGCTGGCTGCATGAATGTCAAGGGGCTTGAACTAGTTGAGTGCCTGTTCCAAGTTCTGTTGCATCTGTCATTGTCCATGGGATTTTTCAATATTTTTGTTTCCCTACAGTATTAAAGGTGCTGTGAGAACAGACTGTCCAGGGAGGTGGTGGAGTCACCATCCCTGGAGGCGTTCCAAGAAACAACTGGGTGTGGCACTAAGTGCCATGATCTGGTTGGCAAGGTGGTGATCAGTCAAAGGTTGGACTGTGCGATATTGGAGGTCTTTACCAACCTAATGATTCTGTGATTCTGTGATAGTTAGTCTGTCTTATCTAGTCTAGGGTTTTATATTTTTGAAAAGTACATTTTAATAATTGATAAAAATATGTAAACCTGTAAATTTTACATATTAAACAGAAAAATGGTAAATATCGAATAGATTAATGACAACAGCAGTAGAAAGAACAAAAACAATATTGCTCTAAGAATGTCTGTAATTCTGATGGCACCACTTCAGAAGCTCTCTGGTGCTGTCTGAAAGATAGGCACAATTTGAGTACTTAAAAGACCTATAGAAAATGGGAGAAAAGCAGAGCTGATACTGATCAGTGTCAATAGCAGAGCTTTGAAAACTCATTAGACCTAATTTGGCATCGGTATTAGAAAGAATGGGATAGCAAGCAATGAAACATACTCATGAATTGTTGTGGACAGTGCCAGAGTGCTCAGATGTGTCCTGAGTTAAAAAACTCTGCCTCAAAAACATCATCTGCTCTTATAAATCTGAATATTTTAGTGAACATGGCTGCTAAAAATCTGCATCGGTGTCCTTCAAATGCATGTATCATATGCTGTCATTGAATAATAAAACTGATTACAACCTGAGACAGTGAAAATCAGCAATTACATCTAAGGGAAAAACTGGTTGCACAACAGGTGAGAGCAGCCATCCTAGATTATTATCACAAGTGTTTGTGAACTCTACAAATAAACGTTTGTATTTTTCCACTGATGTAGATTTGGAGAGTTCTTATATGAGACCAGGTCACTGTGATGGAACATCATAGTAATGAGTGCATACGTATTCCTCTTTCAGTTTAAACCATTAGGTAATCCAGATTGACCTCCCTTATATAGACAGCCCTTGACCAAGTGAGGCTGACATGTTGTATTCAGTTGGTTTTATGATCCATCACTTTAGTTTAGAGCGGGGATTAGATGAGAGGCTTTCCAGACTGCACATGCTAAGTAATGGTACAGCTTATGGTAAGAGTGCAAAAAAGCTTTTTAGCTATTTATGTAAACATTTTGTTGCAATGCTCAATTTGCAACTCCTCCAAAGTGGATTATGTTGAACAGCTTGAAGGCATTTTTCAGTGAAATTAGATAACATACAAAAACAGTTAGTGAAGAATAATGATGGCACATTAAATTCACACCTGAGCTTATTTCACAATAAATTCCCTGTGTTGACAGGTCCTGAGAGCACAGTTCTCATAAGTGGATTGTACACAAAAAGTGTGATGTGGTTGCAGTAGACAGGCAGCCAAATAGCCTTGAATGCTCAGTGGAAGCACAAAGGGTTATGCTAGAGAGCAGCAGAGCTCTTCTTGGCTAATTAAGCAATGAAAGAAGAGAAATGTAAGACAGAGGCAGTGTTGAAATAGCAACATCATCATGCTTTACAGAGTACTGACTGGTGTTCCCTGGGATGTTAACATACGGACTTCAAGATTTAAGGTATCAATTCACAGAGCCTTGCAGTATCTAATCTGTTTACAAAAGCAACACCTTAAGGTGCTCACATTTTTTAAAAAACAAATGACGATACCTTTGTGATATTTTCATTATCTATGTCATGGAAACTTCCTAGTCTGACCATTCACATGTCTCTGGTAGTCACACTCCCAAGGTCAGAGACCGTCACTGCTGGGACCGAAGCCCCTCTGCAGGAGGCGGCTCCAGTGAGCCCAGGGGTGCCCCTCTTGACTCCCTGCACACCCCACTCACACAGTCAGAGCAGGTTTCCTGACCAGATTGACCCCTGGTTTCCCACAGCAGAGTCTTTGATGTCTTGTTCCATAAAGCAATTTATTCATGATGCAGTAACACAGGAACAGCCCAAGCTGGTGCCCCCAAGGCTGACCCTGAACAAATACACCCCTGGGCTTTTATAGCCCCACAGTCTAAGCACACACAAGGCTCCTGAGTCCTCGGCTCCTGCTCTCAGTGTCTATTCCCCTGCCTGGTGCCACCCGTGTTTGTGCCCTTCGTGCAAAATCTTGGTGGTTCACGGCCTCCTGTCTCTCTGGGTTCCTGCCCAGAGCTCAGTCTGCACCTTGAACTGCAGCTTGCAAACTGAGCTACCTGTACCAGATGTATTTCTCAACATTCATCCTGTGAGAAAGGAGTACCAGAGTCCTTTTCTCTCCCTGCTACAGCTGTAGGTATAGGCACAAAGCTCAGTGTGGCTTGTCCTGCCCATTCTTGAGAGTGGTGTTATGGGCTGTGTGCACGTGAGGAGACGGTGGCCCAGGCAAGCTGTGTGAACTGTTTTGCAAAGCAATGCTGCAGGACAGGGCTCTCTATGACATCTTTCTGATTCCTGAACTTTAGCTGTGTTCTCTCAGTAACACTTAGATGGTGGTCTATGAATTCAGGTTAGCTCTTATGGGCCTTTTATGCTTGGATTTTTGACCTCTCTTTGTCTTTACTTGTGGTTTAAAGTCATTTTAATAATTCTGTCTCAGGTTGTGTGTTAGAAGAACAATGGTTGTCATGAAGACAATCCCCAGTGTGGTGCCACTTTGGATGATTTCCCAATGGAGATTTTGTTTTCTGGCAATGGTCCCTGCCACTGTGCTTCAGTTACTTGTTTCATAGGCCCAGGTCTGTCATACCCTGAAAGGCAAGAACAAGGCTGAGCAGGAAGAAATTATGTGGGAAGTGGGTGAATGCACTGCCCCTCACATCACCTGGAGTGAGGGGACAGAACTCATACATCCAGAGATTTGTGGTAATCTGACCCTTACCTGCGTCTGGACAAACAAGTGCTTCCTACTGTTGAAGTTATAAATTAATTTCTTTGTCAGTACTTTGACATTGCTAGTTACAGCAATGCCAGAGGACTTTGCTGAATTCCGAAAGTAGATGTCTAGATGGGCAAACGGGAGGTGGACTGAGGAAAGCACCCTCAGAAAAACATGCCCTCAAAGCAATGTTCTCAATCACACTCAGTCAGCGCTGCTGCACACAGGCAACATTGTGGTACACAGGCATCCTTACTCAGGAGAGCAGCTGCTTTGTCCTCTCCATTTGCTCAGTTACTCCCCCACATTTCTAGGCCATGCTTCTTGTATGCTTTATCAGTCTTGATGGCCCTGAACTGTAAATGTTTTATGTGGAAAGACACTGCTCTGCCATGGGGGCTGGGAGAACAGGAAGGTGCTTAGCAGAGCTGTCATGCTAAAGAGTCGGGGTGAGTCCAGGACAGAAACACATAGACTCGGCTGTGGAGCTGTTGCTGAAATTCTCTGCCTTTTTAAACCACAGCACCTGCCTTAGGGGAAGGGAAGTCCATGCACACCATGCAGGCATCACCCACAGATGAAGGATCTGGGCTGTGCTAGCACAGAGAGGTGTCTGCAAAGACTGTCCCTTTTCCTGAGTCTGCACTGCTGGACAAGATGCTGCAGGAAAAAAACATTTTGGGCTCAGCACTTGCTCTAGACAGAAAATGCTCCATGAGACACCAACCTTCTCTTCTGGCGTTTCTCAGATTTTCAGGTCTACTCTCCCCTAATTTGTTTTCATTTTCTAATGAAATCATGGTGATGAAATGAGGCAATTGTCCCATGTGGGATTTGAGTAAGTCAACTCATGCTTGCCATTAATTAGCTGGGTTTCAGTTCTTGATTTTGAAGTATTAAAATAATTAAGTTTTTATGAAAGCTTAATCACAGAAAGTACCTGAATCCTACACTCAGTTATGTCAGTAAGAGTCCCACTGGACAACATGTTCCCGATTAGCTGCTTCCAAACATTGCTTCTGGTGACCTGTTGCTATGGTCTAGCTGGTCTGTACTGGTAGTGCAGCTCCCACAGGAGCAGGGACCAGAGCCTTTAAGTCATCCAATCATCAGTCCTAGGGAGGCTGCATCACCCACACCAGAACTACCACCTATAAATATTTCTCAGAGTTGACCTGCAAGACTCTCACAGCTCCTCATATAAGCTCTGAGGCTAATGTAAAAGATAAAAGATGGAAAGGGTACCACTCAGGAAAAACACCTGTGGAAGCACACAGTGGTAGTTTAATTAAAAGTCTGAACTTGAACCAATTATTTCTTTACATACACGTTAGTGTGTGTAAATCCCATACGATGGAACAACCTGAGACTTTTCAAAAGTCTTTGCCAATAGCATCATCAGGATAAGTTCAGAATCTGCCTTGAAATTCTAATTTGTGCAACAGCTGAGCACTGAAGTCAATGGAAGTCATTACTGGTCGAAAATGTCACTGTTCTGTGTTGAATAATAGAAGCCAATAAGCAGCCATTAGACAAAAAACACAACCTTTTTCCAGGGCTGACACAATGAGTTTTAAGGGGCTCATTGTGAACATTTTGGAGGGACAAGTGCTTCTTTATGATATTCTTCTTCTCTCTACTATATAAGAAGTAAGACCATTTTTGTACTTATAGATGTGTTAAACCATCTGTCTTCTGCCAGGCTATTCCTTGAGGAATGCCTTACAATGCTTTGTAGCACATCTCCCATGACACAGTTTTTTTGCATCCTTGCTGAGTGACATGCTGCCTTTGCTGCTCAGCCCCCCTCTCTAAGTGAAGAAAAAATGGATACAAGCAGTATGTACTCATGTGTTCTTGCACCCAAAAGTCTGAGCAGATGCTCAGTTTGCAAAGCATTAGCTCTCAGTAGACTGCATCTCTCCTGCTTCACCTTGCAGCAGCTGCCTCAGCTGTTTAATGCCTTGGCAGGCAACACACATCACTGCCAAGTGTTGCATTTGCTGGGCAAAATCAGCTGTCAGTAGCACTGACTGGACAGGCTGAGTTTGATATCAGACTTTGGTTTGATAAATGCTTAAGGGTGATAAGCAGGGGGGATAATTGGAAATATCTTTCAAGCCCTTGGGACATGAGATATGTTAGCTGCTTTGGCAGTGAATTTTGTAGTTCAGAGGTGGCACTTCCTATCAGTTGTCACAGGACCAAACTGAGCTGAGCTCTCATGGTGTTACAGTCACGTGTTTCTGGTTGGGAGAGGTGAAAACAGGTTGTACCTGTGGGCCTCTAGCCACACCTTGTAGCTTGCCTGCCTTCTTGTACTTATAGGTGTTTGAATCTTTTTGCAAAAGACCAATCCACCTAACTTGCTGAATAAATCCTATTCCAAAGGATATTGGAGGAAGGAACATGTCGGAGTAATGTTTTCTACAAAAATGGGGCTGGTCTGAGTCTGTTTCCTAACGTGGTTGTTGTTGGGATCCAAGCTAGATTCATGCCTGATATTTCAGAAAACTTCTTGTGCATGGGAATGCTGGATTGGTGAGCTGATAATCAAACTTAGGCTTCCCAGGTGGCTGGAAAGGCAGATAAGCAAAATCCTTACATGCTTACATAACCCTTGCTGTTTAGCTTTATTCTCTTCATCCCTGCAACAGCATTTTTCTGATCCTCCTCCTGTTTTTCTGGTACAAGTATGTTTTATTTATTCCTGAGAAGTTGGGTGAAAATGACACTATTTAGGTCTTTAATCCATGGAATAACTCAACTGATTTGATGAAACGGTTCCTATTACTCTCTATGGACTTTAAAGCAAATTCTCGCTTTCCTGGCACTGAGAACAGAAGGTGAAAGGCACTCTGACCTCTGTTACTGATAGATATTGTAACCACCTCGTCCCTGGAGTTGGACCTGCTGTCAGCCCTGGGCTGAGAGACGCAGATGGACTGCAGAGGTCTGGTGGCGGGGGAACTGAATAGGAAATACCATGAGAAAGATGTCTGCTGTGACTTCGACAGGGAGGAGGTCAGGCTTTCTTGATATTGAAAAGTGAGCAGTGGGAGATGCTTTTCATACAGAGCTCTCCAGTGGCCCTTAAATCTTCTACTAAGAACCATGCCTTTGCCAGTCTTTAAGGATCATAGAGGGAATTTATTGTTATGCTTGTTTCTCTCAGACGAAGCAGGAGAAATGTTAAGGAGGGATTGTCTTACTAGCTGACAGTTATTAATTTCTTATGAGTGTTTTGAATTCCAGATCATGTGTTTATATTCTCAGGCTGTATTATTCTTCCTGTGGTTTTTGAGCCCTCCTCATCTTTTCTCAGAAGGGTTTCCTTTTAAGCTAAGCCATTATCAACCATAAAAAAAATTAGCATGACATAGTAGCTGTGCAGCTCATTGTACATCTAAGACAGGTACCAAAAACTTTTTCCCATGGACCAGCAAAGCTGATCTTCTTCCTGAAGAAAAAGATATTGCACCTTCAAATGTTCTGTTTCTCTGCTGGGGGTGACTCATGTCACAGCTTGAATATTCACAACCATCCACAGCTTGGATAGCTCATCCCAAGAGTGCTGTTCTCCCTATAACTTCAGTGAAAGACATTAAAATGTGTTATGTTAATAGCAATATCTGATAAATCTGCTGCAGATAGGCAGAGCTGCAGGGTTTACCACAGCAAATAGGCTGGCTTCAAAGAGCTGTAACTATGAGGGAAATTATAACTCTGAGAGGATAAAATCTATGCAAAAAATCTGCATGTAAAGGAAAAGCCCTTTTCTCTTCTATGCTGTGCAGCCTTCAGGATAATGAGGGTATGGTTTGCTTTGTCTCTTCAGTGGCTCAAGCGGAAGCAGTATGCTGACCCCCCATTCCCATCACTGCCCAGCAGCCCAGTGCCCAGGACAGGGGTGGGCTGTGCAGGGACCACGCTAATTACATGCTCCCTCAGTAACTGCCAGCAGGAGCTACACAGCAAAGCCCTGCACAACTGGGCTACACAAGCAAAAAAGGCAAAACCACGGGCACAACAAGGAGGTGTCTGCCAGATGCAAACATTGAGGCCTGGCTGGGCGCCTTACCTGGAGGCAGTTTTGAAGCACTTTGGTCCTCCTTTGTGTTCCAAGGAGAGAGCAGACTATTTGCTTTTTCCTAACTCTGGGACCAGCTATGAAATCAAGCTTCTCACAGGAGGTGAAAATACCACCAGCATTTCACAAGAAGGCTTTTGGTGTGTGGTAGACAATGTCCTGCAGGCTTCCTATGCATGTCCTTCTGAAGCTGTGGTGTAGTGGGAGATAGAGGATGAACAGTTTTGGAGGCTTCCACATCCTGTTTTTTGTCCTGTTTGTGAGAAATGTTGCCCACATTGCTAGCCCGGTCTGCATCACTGCCGGGAGAAGGCACTCAACAACTCTTCTCATAAACCTGGATGATGACAGCTACTTTTCACCCAGTAAGCCTGTGCATGTAATCTGAACCAAAAATGGACTTTTACTTAGCACTCTTTAAACAGAAATTTTATCTAGCTCTTTACAGTTGTTGTTGCCAATAGTCACTGACAGATGTCTGAATAAAATGAGGAAACAGCAACACAGCAGAAGAGTGGGTGGTGCATGTGCTCCCTTCAGTGGCAGAGTTCTATGTGTCACTTCAGTGGGGGGCACCAAGCCTATACTGTGACTATAAATTGCACACCTCTGCTTCTGTTTTGAATTATCTCCATATGGGAGTGAAGAGATACTGAAAGCTACCCTAGATTCTCCAGTCTGTTGCTGGCATTGCTCCCAGAATGCAGCCTACTGAAACTTTGAATTTACCATTACAGGGATGTTGGAGGAACTGCTTATCAGAGAAAGCAAAGTCTTTCTTTCCTAATAAAAAAATGCATGTAATGTTTCTCAGAAATTCTCTGACTATAATGAAGAGACAAAACTGAAATAATGAAAGATATTTTTGATGTGTTAATGTGCTTAGCTTTAGTCATCTGCCTTTAATATTTACACACTAGGCTTGAGAGTGAAAGATACAACAGAAAATGTAGGAAATTGAAATACTGAAAAAAAAATTTGATTCAGTTATGCAGGTAATCTCCTGTGTTTTTTTTAATTTTTTTTCCACTTTTTGTGTATTCTACCCATACTGAGATAAGCTAATTGGAAAAAGAGAGGACTGTGAGCTTGAAGATTCATGAAAACATAGTTTCAAAGTACCTCCCTCGATTATAAAATTGTCATTTCTTCAGTTGCTTGGTGACATAAATCACCCCATCATGATTAAAGAAAAAAGTCATGAAATTCATGCAACTTTCCACATTTCAAATTGTATGTTTGATTGTTGTGTTTATAATCTGCGTGATAGCCTGTGATAGCACTGTTTAAAGATGACAAGCAACATAACATAATTGGGAATAATTCCCCATGTGCCTACAAGCACCTTGAAAATCAGTGTAGACAATTTCAAAGCAGTTAATGAACAAAGGTTCTTGACTTTAGTCAGCTTTAATGAACTCTCTTTTATTAAAGCACTGAGTAGTCCTGATCTAGAGGCAAGAGATAAGTAGGAAAAGGCAGCTAAACCCAGAATCATGAAGGGATCTGGAAACTCACATTGGAGTTTAGACCTGGGAAAAAACTCTAGTTGGCTAGCTTGCATCCTATCAGATCAATTATCATCTGTGATTTAGTAAGAATATCGTCTGCTTGGCACTAACAATACTTTAAAGAACGAGTTGGAGAGGGCTGACAGGTGTGCACACTACAATTGTGCACCCTTCCTGGCATTTGCTGTAGAAATAGCTTTGAATAAATGGTGAGGAATCATACTGCCTGGTGATGCACGCAGCATGTTTTTGTGCTTTGTCAAATTGGCTTTGTCAACTAACGCTCGGCCTTCTGGGTGAGTTGTAGTTGCTGAACAAGCTGGAAGAGAAGCCTTTCCCACAGATCAGTTTTGGTCGGCTTTGGCACATGACTGTCAGTCCATAATGATGATGTGTGTCTTGAAGGGCTTTGCACCAGTCTGCTGGACTGTATAAATAGCAGGAGTTTGTTAACAGGGTACCAAACTGGAAAAATGTGTTTCTTCTGATATATGATCAATCAGTATATTTGGGGTTTTTTAAATCAACTTGGAAAAAGAAAGATGATTAAGAGTACTAGAAATACCAGTCCACTGATACATAAGGGAAGCTTTTCACCAAAAATTAAGCAGAATAGAGTGTCACTCTGTTTTCTAAGGCTTGCAAAATCCAGCTCTGAGGGCCTATGCAGAAAAGGAAGTTTAGTCACCTTCTCCCTTTCTGTGCAATTTCTTTCCTCCTTACATTGTCAGTCATGGAACTATAACACCTAAGCCTAACAACGGCATATTTGTGCCACATCAGTTCCAGTTGTCCAGTACTTAAATGTGACACTGAACAACTGAACATAGTCTCTTTTTTCAGTTTGCCTACGTTGCTGTGAGATTAATGGTTACCTGTAAGTTGTCAGATGTTATCAAGGACTGTTAATTGAATTCTGCTCCATATAATGTACAAGGAAGAGATGATCTGGGCACGAAAGCTGTGGTGAGTAGCATGTGGCCTGTAGTTGTTAACAATTTTGATGTCAGTAATTAGTCTAGCATTGAATACCCATTATATTTCAAAGTCTCACCATTTTTGCAAGTTATATGCCTTGCCCGGCCACTAGGTTTTAACACTATTATGCCAAATCCTGTATGTGTCTGTAGTGTCCTCCATGCATTTGCTATCTATGAGTTCTATACAGGAACAGAAACAGAAATGTGTCCAGAAAACCACAGTGGTTTCCATGTGGATTATGGCTTTTGTTCTTGTCTGGCTGGGACTGAAAAGTGCTTTCACATTGCCAGACTAGTGATTTAAGGGGGAAGTAATTGACATCAGAATTTTTCCTGTTACAGCTAAATCTCAACCTTTTGATTTGTTTCAGTACATCTGCAGCTGAAAGATGTATCACTGCATGTGTTATGAGATCTGTGTGTCAACACCCATCTATGCTAGGGAAAGAAAATTGCCCTGTTGGATCTCTGGCAATATTTAGTTTCTTCCACAGAAATTTAATGTCCACGTGGTGAATCAATGCAGTTGATTTCCTGTTTCACTCCCCTTTACATTTCCCTTCCATTTCAGAAGTTACAAGGTTGTGTGAAGACTTGGGTATTCCCTCTTAGGTAAATTGTTATTTACACAATCTAGTTAAGTCAGGAGAAAAACTGCAATCCTAATTATCTGTCTGATCCACCTATTCAGACTAAAAAAATTTGCATGAAAAGTGATCAATACTTAATTTACTTAAGCAATTTGGGAGCTCTCCAAAACACTTTTGCAGAGGTCTGGGAGATGCCTGCCTTTTCTGTTGTTTTTACAGATTTCTGGAAAAGTGCCACATCTTCCATTCTTGTTTCTGACACAGGGAAAAGTCAGACAAATCCAACTGTACGAGAACTGAAAGCAATTAACTGAGAGGCATGGGCTGTGTTCTGAGAAAATAAAACCAGCGTCTATTTTATACAAAGAAATCTACAGAAAGTGTCTGGGTGTAATTTACAAAATTGGATCTATGGACATATTGAGACATTTCATCTGATGGAATATACCACGCCATAAAAAAAAATTTGGGAACCTGGTCTAGGAGCAAGATGAACTAGTGGAAATGAGTCCTGGAAACTGGACTCCAAGCACTCTCAGAATATAGTGGTTAAACAGCACCCAAAGAACCAGAATACTGTTGGGTTTGTTGGTAATTGCGTTTCTTGAGGTTTTGTTTGTTTTTGGTGGGTTTTTTTGACCAGCTCCAGAGTTCGCATATGACCTGAACAGGTTTTTTGGGCTCTGTCTCAGGTCCTCAAGATTATTCATGTTTTGAACTATCATTGATCAAATCTCTAGACTAATCTGTGAGAACTAGCCTTTAAATACCTTCAAGCTTTTCTGTCACAGAGAAATGTGGACACAGAGCTAGCAATTCTTCTGCTCTCATAGACTGATGAGAGAAAATTATGAGGCATTTGTATTCTGAGTAATGGAGAGCATATAGGACCTGCCTAGAGATAACTAGAGGGTGTTAGAGGAACCAGGACTCCCAAAACTTTCTGCTCAGCTGGATCACTTTTTATCAGTTCTTCTATACTTTCAAGCACCTGCCCATCTTTCAAAAAACACGAGAAAGTGGTATTTGGCAACAATGTGGGTTGTACACCTGCACAGGCTACTCCTAACTATTTCTCTAGGGAGTAAATGCCATGTTTCTGGCCTCACCTTACTTGACTCCTTTCCCCCAGAACTGCCCTGCTGCCATGTCTGATTTTGTGCAAACTGTTGCTGAGAAGGAAGTTTATCACATGCTTTGGAGCGCTAATATTTCAGAAGGTGTGCAGATTCTGTGTGTGAAAACACAGTGACCACAGTCAGTCTGTGTCCTACCTCTCTGCACCTAAACCTCTAGCACAACCTCCAAGAGCATGCTGGAATCACTGGTGGGACTAATTGGTGGATGATTTCAGTGTTATTCTCTGTTGTCAGATCAAATCCCCTGAAACTAGAAGACAGGCAGGATGGTGCTCTTAATTTCTCTTTCAGAAGTCTCAGCTACTAGAAAATATTAATGACCTTGGTTTGCTCCAGTAACCTAACTTGGGTTTTAGGTTTTTGGACTGTGAAGTGTGAAATATGTACATTTAGGAGATTCTGCATTTCTCTGTTTGTTCCCCCTGATCAAGGGAACATAGCAGTCAGCTGAATCCTGGCAGAAGGTTTTTTAAGAAATGCTTGCCAATTCAGCTGTACAAGCCATTAATAACTGGCTAGTTGTCATAATGCAACATGGAGTTGAACAGTGTGTCCTGAACTCTTCTTCTTGAACTCTACCACAAATCACCTGAGGAAGACAAAAAGCTGAAAGCTTCTTTTCCTGGGTGAAACTTTAAAAATTTACTATCAAACAGACAGTAAAAACTGTTTTCTAGATGATATTTAAAGCAAAGATCTATTTGAATGGTACCAATAGAAAGAGTAGGACATGAATCTACAGACATTAATAATCAGATCATAAACAGTACATGTGGATTTATTTCACAAAAATCCAAAGTATTTTTTGATAAATGTTTTGTCAGGCTTTCAAAAAGGAGAGAATCTGCATCTCAGGAAGCCCTTCCTTAAAACCAGATGCTTTGTGTGTTAACTTATTTTATTTCAATCATTCTGCAGCAGCCCTTCTCATTTGACTTCTCTTTGTGATGGCAGTGAATGCTGCCAGCACAATGTGCCTTCATCCCTTTATCCAGGCCTGGAAGCTTCCCTTTCCACTTTCCCTGTAGAAACTTGCTGCTTCTCTGTATTCAGGAAGAACCATAACATGTGGAGCTGCTGCTTTGGGATGTGGTGTCCCAGACCCATCGGTCTGCAGAGAGAGGTCTATGTCTAACCTAGTTGATGCACACTCCTTAGGTGGCCCAGAAAAGAAGCCCACAGTAGACTTTGAACAGAGAAAAATCACATTATTCACTCCCAGAACTTGCAGACACTGAATTGGTTGTAGCTTTCTCTGAGTTAAGTGCAGTTATAATTTATCCTTTGACTTCAGTCTCTCGCAGCATTTTCTCTGTCTTACGTTTCAAGTATGCATCTCACACTGTGAGATGCCTCACATTCCCCTTCCTTTTTTTTCCCCAGTCTTAGGTTTCTGCAGTTTATGTAAACCTGCAGCAGCTGCTGTCCCATACATGGAAGTAATTTCCCACAGTCCGTCTACAGGTGCCAAGTACTTGATGTTTAAGTCAGCATATAACCCTTCTTTATTGGCAGTGGCAAGTGATTGCCCATGAGTTATCCCATTAACCTCCATAATGCATCACTTCAATTATACTATTTTAGGAGTGACAGATGGAAAAATTGGTTATTTTGGGGTTTAATGAAAAGTGCCTTGGGATTTCATCTTGGTTTTTCTCTTGTTTCTGAGAGAATTCTGGAACATGAAATAGTTTTAAAATATATTTATTTCAAAGAGCAGCCACACATGAATAGAGTCATTGTGTCATAGTCTACTTCAGGAAATCTTTGTGTCACAGTTTGTTTCTGTGGCATAAAACAATTTGCTTCTGTGTTTTGTTCAGAAGAAACAGTAGTGTTTCTTCTGTTACTTCATGGCCCCTTATAGGACCATTAAAAATTAGAACTTGTATTAAAAATATTCTTTTTATGCAGGTTTTGGGGAAGTCTAATAACTCAAAACATTCCACTGACACTTTTCATCTAAATGGAGCCTTTATTCCAGTTCACTTAAAGCAAAATACAATATTCTCCCCTTACATTCTACCTGTTCTCACTTCTTCCACTTGCAATGATCTACCTTTCCATGTACAAAAAAATGTTCTGGCGTGAGAGCATCAGCAGTACTTGTAAAGCTGCTTCTTACATCGCCATCTAGTGATTTAGAATCATTGCAAAACTCACCTGAAGAGTTTCAGTGACGGCAAGGTGACAGCACCAAAGACCCTTCCTTACCTGTGCAGTTGCTGGTCCTTGTATGTGGAATCCATAACTGAAAATGAATGTTTTCCTAGAATTTGAACTAATCTTTTCTCTGCTGTTGGTGTATTTTTATAAAAAATGGATGCAAGTGGAGGCCAGAAAGCCTTGGGTATAGAGCTAAAAAGTGTACCAATATATCCTTCTAAAGAAGTATTGATTTGGTGTGCTAAAGCACAGTAGCACTAATTGGAAATTGCCTGTGCATCAGTGGGTTAGAGGTATCTCCCATTCTGTTTGATTTTTAACACGATCTGTATTATCTGTTTTTTGTATTCTACTAATGCATTGAGTGCTTATATTAAGCAACAGTTAAGATGTCATGAGAAACAAGTGGACAGTATGCTTTTAAAACACAGTACATGACAAGGTTGCTTTTTTCTTTGCCAGTTACAAGGTAAGCAACTGTGGGATGGTGATGTGTGCATTTGTAGAGGTAGGTAAAATATTGTAGACAACCAAGTGCTGCTTTTGATTTGGACATGTGGTAGCAGGTGGCCAAGAAGGCCAGTGGCTTCCTGGCCTGGATCAGGAACAGTGTGGCAGCAGCAGCAGGGAAGTGATTCTTCCCCTGGACTCAGCGCTGGTGGGGCCACACCTGGAGTACTGTGTCCAGCTCTGGGCCCCTCAGTTCAGGAAGGACATTGAGGGGCTGGAGTAGGTCCAGAGAAGAGCAACGAGGCTGGTGAAGGGACTTGAGCACAAGTCCTGTGAGGAGAGGCTGAGGGAGCTGGGGTTGTTCAGCTTGGAGAAGAGAAAGCTCAGGAGAGACCTCATCACTCTCTACAAAGAAGGTTGTAGCAAGGTGGGGGTTGGTCTCTTCTCCCAGGAACCAGCAGTAGGACAAGAGGGCATGGTCTTAAACTCTGCCAGGAGAAGTTTATGTTGGATATTAGGAAGAAATTTTTTATGGAGAGAGTGCTCAGTCATTGGAATGGGCTGCCCAGGGAGGGGGTGGATTCAGCGTCCCTGCAGGTTTTTAGGATGACACTGGATGTGGTATCAGTGCCATGGTCTGGTAACCACAGCAGGGTTGGATCAAGGGTTGGCCTTGATCATCTTGGAGGTCTTTTCCAACCGACTTGATTCTACGATTCTGTGAGAGGTAAATACGGTGTTGGGGGAGCTTTTCTTCACTGAGTGCTTCAAAACAAGCAACAAATGTTAAACTTATCTAATCCTCTGCTATTATTATTCATGTGTGTGCTAAATGGGCAAGGACATAATTTCTAATCTGAAAGACTGTCGTGGGTTTACTAGGGATCAATTTTTTTTCTTGAACTCCCCCCTCCACACAATTCCTATAAGTTGAGAGAGGTTTCATACAGACAAAACAGAGGCTCAACATAAGGGATATAATACTAAGATCTATTACTAGCAAGATAAAAACTAAGAAATAACATATACTACAATAGTACTAATTAAACTTGCTTATCTTATGAATAAAA